>JAUUDY010630063.1:0-11930 GCA_032361765.1 Panulirus inflatus | reverse complement strand
TACTACATTGGTTTTTGCTCCCGAGAGCTGGCTGCTTGTGTACCCAAATGCTAGGTAGACCATGCAATACTTGGCAAGCTGCTGTGTCACATGATTACTGTGTGGCCATTCACAACTCACAGGTGGGCCATTTTGATAACCATTTCTTTTCCTACACCTTGAAGCTTTGGAACTCTTACCTTCTCACATCCTTCCCAATAACTATGAGCTGGCACATTCTAAAAGGTAGGTTTTTTCACTTCCTCCAAAATTTGTAAATACTTTCCCTTGTCTCTTCTTTTCTCCTTTCATAATCCTTTCTACATTCCAAATATGGCCTGGACTCAATGCTGACTCATGTTTATGACTGGAAATTTTTTTTTGCCAAGGTCATCCCTTCACGGGAGTTCCCAGAGCATCAGAGAAATAAACAGAAAGATAGATGGATAGGTGGATAGTAATTCTGTTTGGTATTCCTGTTAAGGTATATGGAAAAAGTGGTGTTTAAGAAGGTTACTGCGTGCACAGAATATCTGATTGTGTGTGTGTGTGTGTGTGTGGGTGGGTGGGGGGTCAATGTGGCTTCAGGAGAGGTCGAGGGTGTTTGGACCCAGAATTTGCTATAAAAAAATCTGTGTGAGAAATCCTTAGCAAAAGCAAGTAAATCATGTGGCATAAATGGATCTGGAGAACTTGTATGACAGAGCTGATAGAGAGGCCCTGTAGAATGTGGTATAAATATAAGGGGTGAACACAAAGTCAGTGACTACAGGGAGGAATTAGGAGTTCTATCCAAGAGATTAAGGCATGTGCGCAAGTAGGAATGGTGGAGGATGAGTGGTTCCTGGTGAAGGTGAATCAATGTCAAAGATATAAAATGTTACCACAGTTGATAATTTGTTCATGGAAAGGGTAGTGAGGGAGGTAAATATGAGGATCTTGGATTAAGGAAGGTCTCTAGCATGCTGGTGGTGGGGGAGGAATGAGAAGTGAATCATTTGCTGTTTGCATATGGCAAATTCTAGTGGCACACTTAAGTGAGAAACTCCAAAAGCTAAGAGCAGAGTTTGGGAGAGTGTCTGAAAGGAGAAAGTTGAAAGTATATGTGAAATGTGAATAAAGTAAGTTAACAAGGTACAACAAGGAAGTAGGACAGGATGGAATGAGCGAGGAGAACCTGGAGGAAGCAGAGAGCTTCAGGAACCTAGGACAAAACATGACAGCAGATGGAATTATGGGGTCTGAAGTGAGTCATAAGGTGGAATATGGGGCCATAAGTCCTGGGTGCAAAAGAGAGGTCTGTGTAAACAGAGCATGCATGAGTATTTCATGGCAGTGTTATACTTATGTGAGTCTCTGGCCTTGAATACAAAAGAAAGGAAGTGGATGGATTTGTTAAAAATGAAATGCAGAGTGAAGTGTGAAATGAATGACAGCATAAAAGGGAGCTGTGACAATAAGTACAGTCTGTTTGACAGGGGCTGAAAAGGGTATACTGACATGGTTCAGACAAATGAGGAGGATGAGCAAAGAAAGGTGGGCAAAAAGAATCTATGCACCATAGGTGGACGGTGTACGGTGGAAGGGAAGAACGAGAAGGAGATGGTAGGATGGACTGAATGAGGCTTTGGGGTGTTGGGGCCTAAACGTTCAGGAGGACTAAAGGTGTGCATTAGATTGAATGAACTGGAGCAATGTGTTATATGAGTGTGGGGAGTGATGATGTCATCAGGGTGAACAAGGACATATCAACTGACCAAGGTACATCATGGAGTGGTGTGGGGCATGGCTGTGAATGACATAGAAAGAATATGTATAAATCAGGCCACTGTTCATTTTTTTCCTGATACTACTCTACTGAGGCAGGAGAGGCATTTTGTTGTTGATTATAAAAAAAAAAAAAAAAAAAAAAAAAATCTATTCATCCATCAATGTCAAAACCTAAGTCAACAAAAACAACACTTTCTGTGCCACACCTAACAAAAAATAGGCAAAGAGGCTTAAATGCTGACTCCTCATATCTAAAAAAATTTTTTTAAAACAATCATACTGGGAAGACTCATCTATGGGAATTAGACTCAAAAGACACTCATCAGAAATAAGTCTGCAGAATGGTGATACATGAGTGTTACAAACTTAATTAAAAGACAGTCAAGGTTGCCTTTTACTTCACTAATGTCCTGAACTTTCTCTGAGTAAAAAGTATAGTAGGGCCAAAATATTACACTCTGCAGAGAATAATGTATCAAGAATCTTTAAACAGTTAACATCCAAAATATTCTATAAACTTGGACTTAAATTTTGATATTTCAGAAAAGCAGCCACTGTGTAAGCTTTCTTGTTAACATTTAAAGTAAAAATCAAGAAACCAACAGACTTTACTAAAGTAAGAAAGGAGTCCAAATGTGAAAATGTAAGCTCTGAATGAGGGTGAAGCACAACATGAAACCTCTAATGCCACAATTTCCTACGGTGTGTTTTTTGAAAATAGAATCTCTTAAGCAGCAAGGACAATTACAGACAACAGGGAAACTATGAATAACCAGAACCCCCTTATATCCAAAAGAAAAGCTTAAATACCAAAAAAAAAAATCAATAAAAGGAAGGAAAGAAAGAGATATCCCAGCCAAAACACAGACCATTCACTGCCAGTGACTTGATAAGAAAACCGAGTAACACAAATGTGTAGAGCAACAAAAACTACTTGAATGGGCTTCAAGTTTCATAAATCAGCTTAGCCTATGATACAAGTAAGTTGGCCTGATCAATATTCATAGGCTTCATTGTATACATGTTGGAGGAAAGAAGATATCAATCTCCTATCACTGTTTACATGAATATGCCATTTTTTTCAACATGGTTCTAAGGTTATACTGGAAAATTTTCACTTTTGCTTGGCAGAGACCTAAAGGTGGGGTGTTGCTATCTAGTCACGGGATTAAGCAACAGAGAAAACCTGATTTACCAGACCTGCATATGGCTGATTATCAGAGTAAAATTGTTTGTGGAAGTTCTGGGGCTATCACACTATTCTTTATTTTAACCCTATAATTCACCATGCAAACTGATGTCTGGGTAAGACATTATACCTAAACATAACCTCAACAACATTAGGTTCAGAAAAATATTGAATCAAGTGCACATTCTATCATATAACTGTGAGTCAGCACTCAGAGTAGTAAGAACAACTCGGTTTAGGTATCGTACTTAAAGGCACTAATGAATGGCTTCTCCAGAAAAACCTCAAGCTATGAGTAAACTTTCTTGCCATTCACTTAAATTCATTCAGCAAGTTTTAAGAAATGTGTGTATAAAGATAATCATAAATATCATAAACGTGTAAACAAACTTTCACTACTTTACAAAGTTAGCTTTTGATAACTCTTGATTTCATATAAGATTGTGGCCACAAAATAGCTAATAATGAGTACTGGTGAAAAACTCCAAAGATAATGAGTTAAAAAATGCAGTTTGTTCCACTGATCTGAAAAGTCTGAAACTTATAATCTACAAGAAAAAAAGAATAAGGAAATCATTTACAAAAAAATTAATGATGGCAGTATAGGTTCATAAAATTTCATAAATTGTGGTGCCATTGTTAACCAAAAATGATTTGTCTTAAAGTAGTCTACAGAATCTATTCAAAACTTTCCTATATAATTTTCAAACCCTTACATACTCAAATCAAAGGAATCTGGAGGTCCTATATAGTCATCAATCGGTTTACTTCAACATCTATCAAGAAAGGCTTATATTTAAATTTTAAGGCTGTTACTCTAGTTCATAACTACTGGCTCACTTTTACATGACTATAAAAATTCTATGAAGGTAATTCAATTGCTTATTAAAAATCATTTCCTAGTCATGTCCAGGAGAATGAAAAAGTGCAAATGCAAAGGTTTTTGCATATCATAAATGAGTATGAACTTAGTACAGCACATAAATATTCTCATACAAATACATAGAAACAAAACCTATCAATGGTTTGGCGTTTCTCTATGACTTGCCCTTTCTGTAGCGGTGTCGGGCCTGGGCCTTGTTATAACGAGGATGGTGGCGGCGCTCCTCCCCCTCTGTCCCTCCAGCATTAGCTTTTTCTCTAGCTCCATTCACTTCAGCTCTGGAGTCCCCTTCATCCACACCTATAAGAGAATTAATTACAGAACATTATTAAAAGAAATTGGTTCAACGGGCACTTTTTTCTTATATTCACTGTCCTAATCTTGTTTTACTCTATTTGTAACCCAAATTTTACATATTTTCCTTTCAATTCTTCTCAATTTTCCAGGGGACTCATCTTCTCTAAATACATTTCTTCTCTTCTAGTTTTCTGCATTACATATTCATCACTTGAAAGCATTTTCTCTATTTTCACACTTTCTCCTTACACTTTCAAATACAACTATGGTAATGTCTATAAATGGATTCTCATGGCTATATTCCTTTGGTCTTACCTAAACAGTTGCACCAAACTCATCCATTTGCCTTGCTTTCCCATTTTCCTTTCCACTTTATTTTCTAGGAAATCTATAGTAAATTGCTAACTTACATATTACTTTCCAATGATTTCATATACTCCATTCTAATCCCTGCAAATATCTTATTCAATGGATGCTACTCATCTGTTTCTCTTACCACAAACAAATGTTATAATCTTTCTTCTCTACTCAATCTTCTTCATACCTAAATCACATGTAACAATGCATATCCTTGAGCAGAAGGTAAATATTAGCCAAATTGTGTCCTGTACTGTAATTCTGGTACTCATAAACAAGGGTGAAGTAATAATTCACTCTTAATGGGCTGGGCCATGACATATAAAGCAGTCAAGGTAAACTATATGTATATGGTGTGAGGTCTGGCTGCAGGTGGTAGGCTCTAGTTTCAGTATATTATAATCACTCCATCTCTTCACATCTGCTCTCCTCACTTTCACCCCCATTTGTTTTCTTCACATTATTCGCATCCTCCCATATGCTTTCCTTATTTTCTCTGTTCATCAATAATCATAAACTTGTCTGCCCATATTTTCAAGATTTCTTTTTTCTATTGACCTCCTGCTCCTTTCTCTTCTAATTCTCCCAATTGTTCACTCTCCTTTCTTGCAAATATCATCCAAACACCTTCCTTTTTCCTTACACTATTGATTTAAGTTCCTCATTCCACCACTGATAACTAACTCAAATGTCCACATTTCATCCACATGCTATACACTTCACCTCCACATTTAAACAATACTACCCCAATCCCTCCACTTCCCTTCCTCTTACAGTTTTATTCATTCTCACCCACTGCCATTCTTCACTCAATTTCTCTTGGTTTTACTGGTTACATTTTTAATTTTATTCACTTTCATCTCTTCTTCCAAATGTACGCAATGTCACATCCTCTTTTTATTAACTCTCCACAAATTTTCACACGTCTATAACAAGAAATGATAATTCGTTCCACTTGCTGCCCCTTTTAGCACATTAAAATCCAGCTAACTCTCCAATTACACCAGGACCCCTCCTCCCTGCTTAATCACTCATCTTTGCCAAAGCACTCACTCTGCTCCTCCTAAATTGCACTACTTTTATGATCACTTTGCTCTGCCAAGTGCAAAAGCACTAACAATCTCCCATCTCTTACAGTTCATTTTCATTCTAATTCACAACAATCTCAAACTCTCTTTAATTCTTTAATGCAACCCCATAGCTCCTTTTTCACCAGAGTTGACACCAACTCTTTTGCTCTTGTTTTCTCACTTGTCTTCTTTACTATCTGAACATTCCTAAATCTTTCTACCCTCATTCCTTTCAATAAATCATTCCCCTTAACATATTTTCTTTCAAAGCCAGATTATCCAGGTTTCTCTCTTCAAACATAGCAATTGTCTCTCCCATCTTTTCATTCTGGTTATGAATACATGCATTCAGAAATCCTAGCTTTTGCTTGCGGGAATAAATCCCCACATGGCTCCTTTTGTTCTTTTTCCTTGGAAAGTGAGAGTTGTAACTCCCATCCCTGGTAGTCACCTCATGAGATTCGCAGGATATACGAGAGTATATCACCATTGCTGATATCATTATCACTATTCATATCATTATTATAATTATTTTCATTATCATCATTGCTTATGAGTATTTTCAATAACTAGTGGCAGTGTTAATGATTTCAGTCAAAACCAGTGTCATTATCATGATCAATTTACTGTTAAGAACTCTCCATCCCAACAGGAATTTAGGTGTACTTACCTAAGAGGTCAATTGGAGGTTCTAATAATGCCTTGCGCTGATTTTGTATGTACATTCTGTAACAGAAACCAAGGCCCAAGCCCAAGAGAGAAAACATGATGGTCACCATGGACTGAAGAACAGGATGCTGAAAAAAAACAAAAAAACAGTGCAGTGTATAAAAACATAATGATTTTGAAGGTCTGAGTAAAATAAAAGATGTTCCTCTTGAAAAAAAAAGAAAATGTTTGTCATTTAGCCTTTTAACCACTCAATACTAATTTTCTTCATTTCTGTATGACTCTTTTTTTCAAGCTGTATAAAACCATCTTTATCCCTCCAGAATTAGAGACAAACAATAATTAAGTAAATCTTGCCATGCAAAAACCATAATAAATTGCTGTACCATTAATAACAGTGGACAGACATGCTCGTTTCACTATGATTTTTAGCTACCAATTATACTGACTGAATGTTTCCTGGCACTAACTTGCTGATGTAGGGTGTGGTGATGCTATTTCCTGTGGGGTGAGGTGGCACCAAGAATGGATGAAGTTAAGCAAGTATGAATATGTACATGTGTATATATGGGTCCTTGTTGTTGCTTTGTTATTATTGCAGACTTCATACTTGTGGAACCTTTCACTGCTTCGCATATTTTTTCTTTGAGTGTATATGTATCAAGACTGCTGATCTTATTTTCTGTCAAATCAAAATCATGCAACAACATTAGTTAATATTATCTTTTTTGCTTAGACACATCATACACCTAACTTCCCTTTTTTTAACCTCTTCCCATTTTCTCCTCCCCCCCCCCCCCTTCATTTGTCCACTTTCCTTCATTCAAGGATTGGTCATGATGAAGACATGTCTGTGAGCACACTCTTGGTCATAAGAAGAGCCAAATGACAACAGTCTAAGCTGCTAAAACATACAAATGGCTGATAATGATAATTTAATCCTAAACATACATATTGTACCATAAGACATCTTACTCTTCCCTCCTACAAGGGAGTTTTACATAAGTGAGTTCAACTGACAATACTTCATTAAGCATTAAAACCTTGAAGTCTTACATCTTAATATGGCACTTACTATGAGGAGTGACTCCTTTGCAATGACTGCATCACCAACGACCACCAGCACTCCTAGGATAAGTCCAATACCTGCACCAACCCATGGTGTCTGTTTGTCTACCTGCAAAAGGATATTTCACTGGCATTAACTTTTAAGATATACACAAAATATTCCCTGAAAACTATACCTGACAATGCCAAGAAAATATATTTCAAGTACGGTGATAAATCTGGCTCTTAGCTCCTATGCCAATTACAATATAATAATGAGATAATCTACTTTTCATAGTGTCCCATACTTTTGCACAAAATCACAAGAAAATTTTACCAATTTCAAAAGACTCATATCAAACGGAAGTAGTAAATTTTGTTCATAAAAGCCTGTCATGCAGCAATCTTCATACCTTTTGCTGGTGAGTCATCTCCCTATTTGCTTTCAAAACACACTCCAGTAAGGTAGGATCATTTTGAAGCTGGGAGGCACGACGATATGACTCCAATGCCTCTGCAAAGTGACTAGTTGCAAATTCAACCTCTCCACGACGAAAATATCCCTGCAAAATCAAGAATGAGAACATAAATAGTTTAATAGTTTAATGTAACAATATCTGAGCAGTAATAATCAAGAAAATTCATAAAATCTACTAATGAAATCAGGTATCACTTACTATAACAAATGTAATAGGCAAGAGCTAAGATGATCACAACAATGAGCAAAATCCTACCACTCATCTTTCAAGAATTTTTGCAAGAAATTATCTCTACAATGTCTGCAAATGTAGTAAAATTATCTATAGAATACTATGAAATATAACATGCTATGACTGAAAGAAAGGGTTTGGAGGAAAGTTTCCTTTCTGTCAAAACTAGGCAAACTTAAGGTCCTAGTATTCTAAACCCCTCTCCAATATATAATAGCACTAACCTCACATGGAATATTTTCCATAAAAGTAATACCAACAACAGCACCACTACTAAATGAACAGAAATAATTAGCTATTAAAATATAATGCAGACCACTCATGAATTAATCCTTACATCTGCAATATCTTGGATGAATTTTTCATATATATCGTTAAGGTGTGCAACATCTGCTAAGAAACCTAGGGCTGGGTTACCAAATCATGATGGCCAGTGCATAATAGTACTTTCAAGGCAGTTTATGATGGCAGAAGATATCAGAAACTCATGGATTAATGTGGTAAAAGTTAGAAGGCATACAGATAATTCAGAGAGATTAACCTGCAAATTGTTATTGTGAATATGGAAGCACATATAATAAAACTAATAGACTTGAAGAAGAGCATTTATCAGGTCTATTCTTAAATGTATCTACAGCACTGCTTTCAACCATTTTAATTAGCAAATCACTCTATTTGTTAACAATCCTGTTGAAGAACAACTACTTCACCTCATTTGAGGTAAATTGTTAGTCCATGAATTTGTATCCATTACTACAAGTAAAATCAAGCAAATCAAGTCTTAAGTGATGATATATCAAGATTATTGAGGCATTTGATCATTTTGAATTCTTATATCAGATCACTTCTAAGTCTTTTCTTTTCAAAGCTTAATAGATTCAGGTTGTTCAATTTGATCTCACAGGATTCGTTTCTGAGTCCAGGAATCATCTTGGTAGCTCAATGTTGTACTATCTCCATTCTATATTTTTTTTCCAGGGAGGGTGACCAAAAATGAACACAATATTCAAGATGTGGATGAACCAATGAACTGTAAAGAGTAAACAGTAGGCATTTTTGCTGTGGTTACTACCTTGTCGGGAGTCCCTAGAGGGAATGGGAGTCAGAGATACAGACAAGCAGATAGATGAAATTCTTCAAAAATTAAGCAAATCTATGATTTCCCAGGTCTATCTTACCTTTGCCCAAGAAGGATCAAGTTGTATAGCTTCATTGGCATCTTCAAGAGCATGGTAGTACTGCTGAAGCTTAAGGAAAGCATACGAACGATTACTATACAACTGTGGTGAGGAACTATCAATCTTTATGGCATGTGAGTAGTGTATTATTGCTTCAGCATAATTACCAGCACGAACACACTCATTTCCTCTCTCTCGGAGTTCTGTGACCTGTGAATCAAGACATATGTATTCAGTTAATTTTAAATCACATCATCTCCCTCAGTGCTTCTGCAATAACATCATGTGTTGCTGCAAATTAATATAATATCATAGCTGTAGAGACTATTCTCCCAAGTAAAATAAACAAACTTTCATTTTCACATTTTGTAAGCTACTTGATTATTAACTTCTTTAAAGAAGCACATGCAACTAGATGTCATGCTTTAGTTACCCATAAACCTTAATTCTCTTAAAAATGTGATGAGCAGCATCACCATGGCACACATTGGAATAGTTTTATAAATAAATCACTTTCATCTAATATGTAAGTGTTGGCAGTCATGCTTAAGAGCCAACACTGCCATAAAGCACAGTGCTTCATTAATAATAAAAAAAAATAGTTGTATGGAAATATGCCTTACTAGCTCTAGAATCCCTTTCCATATACATTCTCTTTACAAACTTCAAACTACTCCACATTTGTTGGATAAAGGCTGATTAAAATATTTACCAATCAAATATCCAACAAACAGTGCAGACTAACAAGTACAACAAAACTTTTCAGAAACTGTAAGAATGTTTCCTAGATATTAGAAAACACCAACAAAGACATCTAATTCACATTATAAGGTGATGCTTTCCATGCACCAGATTAACACACACAAGTGTAGCTTCAATCACTCAAGCTAATTTGGCATGAAAATCATGAGGCTACATAGTATCTTGTAAATCATTTCCTATCCTAACCTGCCCTCACTTTTCTTATTGAAATTGTGTTACTTTAATCATCTGCCACATCTTACCCTTTTTACACCTTACACAGGGGATCTCAAATAACTGGAAATATGGTAAAATTGAGCAAAGGGTATGTCATCTAGTTACATTCATCAATCTTGTTCTCTTATATGGACCCTATTAGAAGTACACTCCTTAAACCTTTCTTGTACTATCCTCTGACATATATAATTCTCACCCAATATTTGTATCCATGTACCTTGTGTATCCGCTGAAAGTGAAGCTTTTGAATACTTTTAAAAGAATATACACCTATCAACATAAAGGAAAATCAAACAGTGGTGTCTAAAACTTAGGAGAGTGGTGATCCAAGGAATGATGCCCATTGATCAGAGGTTAATTTCGATATGGATAGTTTAAATTGAAAGGGAATATTTTTAAAGCCAATTCATGAATGTTAGAATTAAATTTTCTGAGAAAAAAAAAATGTCTCCATTCTTGCCAAAAAAAAAACTGAAGAGCAACGTGATGACCCCCCCCCCCCAATAGACATCTTTAGCAGAAAAAATTAAACTGCTCCCTAATTTCATCTCTAGTTTCAATAAAATCCCAGCAACAATGTTGTCTACATCGTATACACATACAGTGCTAGAGTATCAGACTGCCACTTCCACAGTCACACCGGACCGCGTGGTTAAAGAACTCCCAACACCCATAACACCATGATAACTTAGAAAAGCACAATGGCCGGCCACAAAATGCCGCATGCCGGTATAACATATACCTATAACAGCAAAAATAATCCTTGTGTTTTTATGAGTCATGAGTAAATGAATCTGCTAAATTGATAATCTATCCAGGGAAATTAACATGAGTTAACTCACTTTTTCGGCATTTGTTGACATCTTCGATCGCCTGTGTTTATCTCCTATAGTAGCGGGATACGGACTCATCCAATTATTCATGTAATAACTCATGAAATACAAGAATCATTCATATAATTATATTCAAGAACAATTCCTAAAACTAAGCAAAACTACAAGCGGTAAATGAGCAATGTCTACTTCTATAAGCAAGCTTAATATCCATACGGGTGAACACCTGCAAGTTATTTATTCATGTAGATAGATCGATGACCATAATAAGAAGAATATGAGGCGATTTATTCTATATATATATATCAATGGCACAGAGCCGGCGTGTGATAAAAACTGCCAATAGATAGGGATAACAGATGTAATTTAGGAAGGAAGGTAGAGCCCAGAGATCTACAAGGTTGCATCAGCGTTAAACTATCGTGATTGCTTCCTAGTCACGGTGACTTGTACAAATCTTCTTCAGGGAAATGGCTTCATTTTCAATATTTTTTCCACGCCTAGTGACCAGAAATGTCAATCTGGTTAGCCTAATAAGTAATGCCAGTGTGTCGAACTCTGTAATAAGAGGTGCAAGCTTGGTAGTGCCAAAACTGCCCTTCTCCACCTCTGGTGCCACTGCCACACGCTCGAAAAAGGAATGGTAAATTTTGTTTTAAGTTATTGTGTCCATGAACCGTTGACATACATAGTTATCAAAGTATATATACAGTGACTGACACTACTGTGCCAAATTCACCAACACATCAAAAGATTAGTTGTGATTATGTAAGCTTCAGTAAGTGTAAAACCTCCAAGCATCAAGGATTTTATAAGATCTCTTCACTAACAAAACATGTGATCAGTTTCATGCTTAAGTACAATAGCATACGGTTTAAAATACTCTTCAGCCTGTCCCTCCTTGTCATTTATGCAGCTTATTATATTACATTTCACTGTATTAGACAAATGTTTGAAATGATTCCAGAGT
>JAUUDY010629954.1:0-16748 GCA_032361765.1 Panulirus inflatus | reverse complement strand
GGAAGGGAGTCAGCTTGGGTTTGCTGTTGACAGAGCTTGGTGACAAACTGCTGAACTTGGTGTCAGAGTTTAAGAGAGTGAGCAAAAGGAGGAAGTTGAAGGAAATGTGAATCAAAGCAAGGTTATAGGTTTAACAGGCAGAGATGGGTTAGTTGGAGTGAGAGTTTGAATGGAGAAAATTTGGAGGAAGTGAAGTGTTTTAAATATTTAACCTGGGAGTAGTCTTGGCAGCAAACAGAAGCATGGTAGCAAAAGTGAGTGACTGGGTGGATGAGGGAGTGAAGTTCTTGGAGCTTTAAGGAATGTGTGGAGATGTCATTATCTGGGAGGGTAAAAATGGTTAAGTTTGAAGGTATAATAGTTCCAAAAATGTTATATGGATTTGAGGCATATGCTTTTGAGGAAGATGTGAGGAGGAGAAGGATTGTATCAGATATTTAATATTCAAGGACAATATGTGGTGTGAGATGGTTTGATCGCATAAGTAATAAAAGATGTGGTCATAAGAAGAGTGTTGTTTGAGACAGCTGAGGAGGGTGTGCTGAAATGGTTTAGATGTAGAAAGAACGAGTGAGGAGAGGCTGACAAAGAGGATATATGAGTCAGAAGTTGAGGAAACAAGAAAGGGGAGAAAATTGGAAATGGAAGGATGGAATGAAAAATATTTTGAGTGTGCAGGGCCTGAACATGGAAGGATGGAATGAGAAATATTTTGAGTGTGCAGGGCCTGAACATGGAAAGATGGAATGAAATATTTTGAGTGTGCAGGGCCTGAACATGCAAGAGGGTGAAAGGTGTGCCTAGGTTTGAGTGATCTGGAATGTGGTATACAGTGGATGACATGCTGTCACTGGACTGAACCAGGGTATGTGAAGCACCCGGGGTAACCACAGAAAGGTCTGTGGTTTTGGTGTATTACAAATGATGGTCAATTCAGGATTACATTTAAAACATTTTTTGATGCGACAGAAATGCCATTATCACATATATAAACTTGCAATAAAAGCAAGTCAGAATATGAACTATAAACATCACTCTAATCTTAATAGTGCACTGTAATGGAAACTATGTGCAGCAGAACTGACCATTGTTTGTTGAAATACCTTTCAGCATTTCTTACAATAAAAAAGTCTTTCTTCTTTTTATCACTACATCAGTCCAGTTGCCAATTATCAAT
Source organism: Panulirus inflatus (assembly GCA_032361765.1). Taxonomy (NCBI): domain Eukaryota; kingdom Metazoa; phylum Arthropoda; class Malacostraca; order Decapoda; family Palinuridae; genus Panulirus; species Panulirus inflatus. The sequence goes on along the minus strand of JAUUDY010629954.1, from coordinate 15,571 downwards.
AACAGACATTTATTGACTGATTTTTCCATATCAATAAAAGTATAGTTAAATAATAATAAGGAAAAGGAAGATATTACCATTGAAATCATTTTAGATGTAGTATCTGTACCTAAGAGGACTCTGTTTAGGAAATATATATGTAAACTGATACTGTATAAAAACTACATGGAAACAATACAGCTTTCTACATGAATACATTACACATATTTTGTTGGGGGATCCACAGTTATATTCACTGTCTGTTGAGTAAGAAGCTGCTTCATTGTTTGACAAACCATAGAATGGCTTAGAATTCTGCTGATGGCACCATATCTTACATTCAAAATGGAAGATTTGTCAGCAACAGCCACATAATCCTTTATCAATGAATGAAGGACAATTTTGGCAAGTTCTGGACAATGGTCTGTTTTGCAGATTCTGCACCATTTCCCATTTCGTTTTTCTTTCCTGGGTCTGCCTAACTTCTTTGTTGACAAATGAGACATCAAATGAACCTCAGATGTGTGCTGGAATGATATCATCTCATCACAGTGATGTTCACCATATGATGTGCCAGCATTGAAAGGGAACCCTTGACCAAGTGAAACACATAAATAGCTTCTCATCTGTCTGAAGCTTCATGGGCCACACTATAACATTTTTGGGAAAAATTCTTTTGGTAACCTGAACAATCATGTGGCTTCTCTACTTTTATGAGAATTCATGTGACTCTCTAAGTTACCCTTCCTAGAAAAGGTCTTTTGACACTGTGTACATTCATATGGCTTCTCTTCAGAATGAACAATCATATGGTTCACTAAACTACTCCTTCGTGCGAAGGTCTTTAGGCATTGTGAACAAACATGTGGCCTCTCTCCTGTATGAACAGTCATGTGTGTCACTAAATTACTCCTTTGTGAGAATGTCTTCAAGCAGTGTAAACATACATGTGGCTTCTCTCCTGTATGAATATTCATGTGCTTCACCAAGTAACTCCTCTGGGAGAAGGTCTTTTGGCATTGTGAACATTCATATGGCTTCTTTCCAGTGTGAATGGTCATGTGCTGCACTAATGTACTCCTTTGTGTGAAGGTCTTTTGACACTGTGAACATTCATATGGCTTCTCTCCAGTATGAATGGTCATGTGCTTCAATAATGTACCCCTCTGAGAGAAGGTCTTTTGGCATTGTGAACATTCATGTGGCCTTTCTCCAGTATGAACAGTCATGTGTCGTACTAAATGACACCTTTGTGAGAAGGTCTTTAGGCACTGAAAACACTTGTGTGGCTTCTCTCCTGTATGAACTGTCATGTGTTGCATTACAGAACACTTTTGGGTGAAGGTCTTTTGGCAGTATAAACATTCAAATGGCTTCTCCATGTTGAAGTCTTGTAAACTAATGATAATACAGTCCAAAAACTGTACGTTGCAACAGCTTAATAGTTTAGAGAATGAACTCCAGAGCTATGAGGAATAACCAGTTATTGTAGCTTTTTGGTTGCGCTGAAGGTAGATGAATGGTGCAATACTACCTTTATCCAACCTAATCAAGATCACTTAGGGTCAACTGCTGGGAGATGAAGTCCCCATAACAAATTTGTGGAGGAAAGTGGAGTACCAACCACAACCCAACCTATCCCAAGTCATCCAAGTTGAAAGTGAAAAGTGAAGCACCAGTCTCATTCCAGATTACATCAGTCAACTTTAACAATAAGATTCCCCATACTTTGTGTGTGAATGAATGATGGACCAGTCTTGAACTAACCTACCCCTGGTCATGCAGGGACAGTTACAAGGAATGAACTGCTCAATACATAAAGTGCTGAAGATGTACAAGATAAAGTTATCTATAAAGTGTTTTTGATATGCACCTTTCTAATCTTTAAAGAATAATGTGAACACTGTAAAGGAATGAGGTCAAACCTACTCCAAGAAACTAAGAGTTAAACGTACCAAGATAAACTGTTCATAATCAGTGTGTTATTGAAAGCAGTGGCTTCTGTGCTTTCCGTCATTATTCTGCAGAAGTCAGATAAAATTTGTTCCCTCCCTACTTCTATCTGTGCACTGAAACATGCTTTCCATATAAGCACAAGCATCTAAACATGCCTGTTCTTGTGTTTCACAATCTGTTGTCTCTTACTTAATGATTCCACTACTTAAAAAGTACTGAAGAATAAAGCATGTCTCCCTGCAGTCACTTCTTAAAGCTGCTAGTTTGTCACTTGCATCTGCTCTCAACCACTGCTGTCAATAACTTACATGTGTAAGGTTTATTCCAGTCACAAGTTTGTTGTTTATTTGGGCTGAAAGTGTATCAATTGTCAGTCATTAAAGCCTTGAATGTCAATCATAACTACCGGTCAAAAACTCTTTTTAAGATCATACACACAAACTATATGTGTCAAGAACAACAGAATATTCTTTTTACATACCTAACAAAGAAATCAAGGATATAAGTATTTATACCTTAGACTCTCCATCCATGGTCTGCCGCTTCAGAGTTCATGCCAGGACTTTTCACAGAAAGTAATTTTGGTACCGACTAATTCATAAATAATATGTGCTCACAGATTGCGATAATCTGACTTTTTCAAACAATGAGGAAATGACCTCTGAGGAGTAACACAAATTGTAAAATGAGTTTTCTTACCATCATTTAATGTACATATTATGGACAGTTTGATTCTGTTGGATTTTATTACATTCATCATCAATACTGAAAGATTTTTCTCACTGTTTTCACTGTTCCTGTCATTAATGAGTCCTTTTCTTGAAGTTTCTACCTCTTTATCATTAATGCTGCTCCTTTTGCAATTTATATTATTACGTTATAAAGCAAAGTGCTGTTACTGTTCCTCAGCTGCTTGTACTGCTCTTGCTGTTCTTGCCTCTAAAGATAAGTTGCTTGTTTCTTTATATTAGATGGAATGCTTGCTATGTGCTTTCGTAAAGCTCTCCATACTGCTATGGTTTCCCCAATTCATTCTTGTGGCAGCATTTGATGCGGTAAAGCTTGGGTCACGTATCATGCCTTTGTGCTGAACACCAGGAGCTGCCAATGATGAGAGTAAGCATTATATACTGACATTTTCACATGAAGTACTGAAGATGTACAAGATAAAGTTATCAATAAAGTGTTTTTGATATGCACTTTTCTAATCCTTAAAGAATAATGTGAACACTGTAAAGGAATGAGGTCCCTAGCCTGAAATACTGTAAATATATAGAGTTAAATCCCTTACTTATATTTCAGTTTAAAGGGATGAGGTCCTCTGCCTCAAATACTGTATATATATAGAGTTAAATCCCTTACTTGTATTTCAGTTTCCAAAAGAAGAAATAGGAAGAGCCAAACAGGGAGAGCTCATCCTCCTCGAAGGCTCAGGCTGGGATGTCTAAATGTGTATGGATGTAACCAAGATGAGAAGTGAGTGGAGATAGGTAGTATATTTGAGGAAAGAAACCTGAATATTTTAGATCCAAAGCTCAAGGGTAAAGGGGAAAAATGATGTGGAAATGTTTTGGGAGTACAGTCAGGGGTTGGTAAGAGGACAAGACCTAAGGAAGGAGTAGCACTACTCCTGAAACAGTTGTGGGAACGTGTGATAGAGAGTGTAAAGAAGCAAATTTAGGCTGATTTGGATGAAAATAAAAGTGATTGGGGAGAAATGAGTGACTGTTAGTGCTTATGCACCTGGCATGAGTGGTGTACTCAGTGTTATGAATGGAAATGATGAACAGCTTGTGGAGTTGTGTGCTGAAAAAGGGCTGGTTACTGGGAACATCTAGCTTAAAAAGAGAGACATCACAAGTATATGCATGAGAGTAAGAGAGGTGGTCTGTGGGCATAATTGAATTACATATTAATTGATATTCACGTAGAAGAGCCTTTCGAATGTAAATGTGCTGAGGCAGGTGGTGGGATGACTGATCACTATCTTGAGAAGGCAGAGTTGAGGTTTTTTGAAAAGAGGAAACAATGTTGGTGAGAAGAGAGTGATGAGAATAAATGAGCTTGGAAAAGAGACTTGAGTGAAGAAATACCAGGAGAGATTGAGAGAAGAATGGCAAAAGGTGAGAGTATATGAAGTAAGGGGAATGGGTGAGGAATGGGAGGTATTTGGGGAAGCAGTGTGCCATGCAAAAGGTGGGAGATAGGCAGATTAGAAAGGGTAATAACTGGTGGGATGAAGAAGCAAAGTCACGTGTACGACAAAAGAGAGGCATTTAGGCTGCATATACAGGGAAGGAGTGAAAATGAATGGGTGATGTATAATAAAAAACAGCAAGAGGTCAAAAGGAAGGTGAAGGGGTTGAAAAAGAGGACAAATGAGAGCTGAGGTGAACAAGTGTCAGTAAACTTTAGGGAAAATAAGATGTTCTGGAAGGAGGTAAACAATGTGCCAAAAACAAGAAAAAATAGCAACATTGGTGAAGGGGCAAAAGGGGAAGTGATAACAGACCGTGATGAAGTGGGAAGGAGATGGAATAAGTATTTTGAAGGACTGTTGAATGTGTTTGATGATAGAGTGGAAGATGTATGGTGTTTGGGTCAGGTTTGTATGTATAGTGAGAGAATCATAGAAAGTGGTTTGATGAAGAGAGGAAGCTTTGTGAGCAGATTAGAAATAGTGAGTGGTAAAATGAAAAAGTAAAGTTACTAGTGATAGAGAAAAGAGAGGCATTTCAGCTGTCCTTAAAGGAAAGGAGTGCAAATGAATAGATGATGTATAATAGAAAACAGTTGGAGGTTAAGAGGAAGGTGCATGGGTTGAAAAAGAGGGCAAATGAGAGTTGGGGAGAGCATGTATCAGTAAACTTTAGGGAGAATGAGATGTTTTGGAAGGAGGTAAATTATGTGTGAAAAACAAGAACAAATAGAAACATCAGTGAAGGGGACATAAGGGAAAGTGATAACAGGCAGTGATGAAGCCAGGAGATGAAGTAGTATTTTGAAAGACTGTTGAATGTGTTTGATGGTGAAGAAAGAAAGCTTTGCATAAAATGAAATGTGGTAAGTGCACAAGGCATGTGTATTATTAGGAAGAGATGAGAGTTAATGGTTCCGAGTGAAGGTTAGTCTACAGCAGGAGTGTGTGATGTCACATGGTTGTTCAATTTGTTTATGGATGGGGTGGTGAGGAAGTTACATGTAAAAGTCTTGGGGGATGAGAGGGCCTGGGAAGAGAATCAGTTGTTGTTTGTTGATGATACAGCATTAGTAGTAGATTTGAGTGAGAAACTGTAGAAGTTAGTGACTGAGTTTGGAAGTGTGTGAAAGGAGAAAGTTGAAAGTACAGGTGAACAAAAACAAAGTTATTAATTTTAGCAGGGTTGAGGGACACGTAAGTTGGGGGTGTGAGTTTGAAAGGGGAAAAATTGTTGGAAGAGAAGTGTTGTAGATATCTGGGAGTGGACATGGCAGTGAATGAAACCATGGAAGTGAAAGTGAGTCATAGAGTAAGGGAGGGGGTGAAGGATCCGGGAGTGCTAAGGAGTGTGTGGAAGGAGAGAACGTTATATGGGAAGGCAAAAATGGGTATGTTTGAAGGAATAGTTGCCCCAACAATATGGGTGTGAGGCATGGGCTATAAATAAGGACATGTGGAGGATCACACTGTTATTCTTTCTGTTATGAGAACCAAGAATATGAGAGGACAGTAAGTGTAAGTAGGAAAACTGGTCCAAGTTACTCCAGACAGCAGACTGTTAGGGGCAATCAGGTTATAATTATTCATCAACACAAAAATTTTTCAATTTCATCTTTCTTTTCAATTTCATATAAGCCAGAAACATATTTAGATAATGGAGGGTATCAGGACCTGGCAATTGTGACAAGATTCACAAAAAGGAAGCATGAGAAGGGGATAAAACATTTGTTAGAGAAAAAAAATTTGGATTTATTGTTTGAAATAAAAAAACAGGACCAGAGATTAATGCAGTTAGAAAAGGAAATACAGAAACTTGAAAATCAATGAAAAAATCATGATAGGTGTCATGAAATGAAAAAGGATCTCAGGAAAGTAGAACTAGAAATAATAATCATGAGCATAGATCAGCATCAGTTGAGAGTGTTGATACAGTGTGTAACTAGAGGAGGGAAGGTAAAAAACTGAAGAGTTGGAGAGGTCAGAAGGGACTATTCTAGATGTCGAACATGAGGAAATGTGCATAACACCGAGTACCTATGCTGATGGAAATAGTGTGGAAGGAGGTGCAGTTTTAGGGGCTAGGACAGGAACCTGGGGACATTGAAAAAGAGGTGTCCAGGGCACTGAGCGAAACCACAGAATAATATGTAACATTAGAGCAATAGGCAAAATCTATGTTCCAGTCGACAAAAATTTCAGAAAAGTACAGAACATACAGGATCAGTACTTATCAACAAAAAAGATCATTTAGAAAGCTGGAGGCACAGAGGTTGATGAACCAGAACTGGAGTACCAGGCAAAAATAAAGAAGAAACTCCTCTAATGCTGAAGTAGAAACTGGTTTCACTAACAAAGGTAGTGTGTTAAGTAATGAGGACAGGACAAAGTCCTCATCTATTTTCAATGGCTATGGTTTATTGTGGTACAAACATATGATACTCTCAAGGAAATCATTGTACATCTGGTCACTGAGACTAGCATTTCTAAATGGAGTGAGCACCAGCAACCTGCCTCAGTGTGCCTAAAGCTGTCTTAAGGGAAGGATGTTCTTTACTCTTCCTTGCTGCCACTTTAGAGAATTTTGCTTCTTGGCACTGTATTTCTTCCACCTGCGCTTGAAGATGGTTGGTTTTTACTTTTCTAAGGAGGAAAAAGCCCAAAGTCTCACCCAAAAGTAAGAAAATGTGGGTACATGTGAGATTTGTAGAACACATGATCAGGCAGCTGCTTCCTGCAATATCTCATCAGAACCTTGCATCATTCAGGAGATAAAGACCAAAAGGACTGAAAACATAGAATACTTCAGGAATCTTGCCAGTTCCATGCCCAGGCGTTTGAAGATAGTAATAAACACCAAAGGAGAGATGACAAAGTAAGTTTTCATATCATGGTTAATGCAGACACCCTGCATAAATTTAAGAAGTTGTCTGATATTAAAGAATGTTCAAGAAATGGGACCCCACAAGTGTTAAACTCTCTCCCCACACAGCTGAATAAGTAATTTCACAAATACACAATTTTAGATCGAGTGCATGAGTGTTACTGACTTCGCTTGGAATCCTGGATCATACAAGGGAAAGTGCACTTGACACTGTTGGAGTCGTGGAAACAAAGTTACCAAAGAAATAAGATGTCATCCATTCTGGAAAAGATTATTAGAAAGCAAAAGAATAACTCTATTGGGGAGTAATTACCTCAGTGAGAGATAGCTTAGTTTCAGGGAAAGAAAGTCATGTGTAACAGACCTCTTAGAGACAAAAGGGAAGGCTAGATGGATTTTTTATTTCTGGACTGCCAGAAAAAATTGACATTTTACTTCATAGGAGGATGATTAAGAAGCTGGATCAACAAGTAGGGAAATGGAGAACCCTTTGTGATGGATAGATGAGTATCTCAGTGAGAGGGAATAGTTAAAATTTCTGAGACTATACTCCCTGGATTGCAGATAGGAGAGGTAAATTAACACCTATACTTTAAAAAATCTCCGAAGAAATGGTTCCCAACTTACATTGGAAAATGACATCGCTGTCAGTAATATCATCTGCCTTCTTCATATCCATAAATGCCAAAAGTAAATACTTTCCACTCTAAATATATCTCACACTGAGACTTCAGAACAAATAACTGGTTCATAAATCCTACACCATATTATTCCTGCCAAATCTTATGCTCTGTGCATGTTACCACCCTTTCAGTCACTACTTTCCCATACAACTTACCAGGTATACTCATCAAATTTATACCTATGTAATTTGAAAATTCACTTTTGTTCCCCTTGCCTTAATACAGTAACACTATACAGGCTTTTTGCCAATCCTGACACCACAATTCAAGCCATACATGTGCTAAGTATCCTAACTAACCAATCAACAACACTGTCACCCCTTTTCTTGACAAATTAAGCTTCAGTCCTATCTACTTCAGCTGTTTTGCCACATTTCATCTTATGCAAGGCACTGTCTCTTGCCTTTTTTACCAAAGTTCTTGCCATGACTTGTTTTGCATATCTCCATGTTCTAGACATCCCAAATCTGCCATCCTAACATATATAACAGTCCTTCAAAATACTCATTCTATATCCTCTTCACCTCTTTGCCTATTACCCCTTGCCTTTCTGCTCCCTTCACTGATGCTCCCATTTGTACTCTTGTTCTCCGCACACTATGCATCACCTTCCAAACATTTTATTATTCTGTCTGGTTTTTCAATAATCACTCCTCAACTCTAATTCACCATCTTAACCCCTGCACCTTCCTCTCTATGTCCTGTTATTTACCGTTGTACATCTCCCAATTACAAGCATTCCTTCCCAGCAGGTAACAGTCACATTCTTCTATTTTATGTCATTAACGACTTGACTTCTTTGTCCTACTGCACTTTCTGCATGTCATAGATTTCTGTCACACATACTGGCAATGCTTCCCTAAAAACCATCCATTCCTCACCCAATTTCTCTTGGTGTTTCCTCAATGTCTCTTTTCTAAGCTCATCCACTATCACCTCCCTCTTGCTATCCTTATCATTTCCTCTTTTCCTAAAGCCTTTACAAACTCTCACTCTTGCCTCTATCAAGAAGTGATGAGGCATCCCAACAGCTGCCCCTCAGCACATTTATGCCCAAGAGTGTCTTTAGCTCGTCTGTCAATTTCTATAATCCAATGATGCCGCCCTATCATCAACTCCACTCACCCACATATACCTATGTGTATGTTTCTCTTTTTAAACCATATATTTTAAACCACAGTCACCAGTGGTTTGTTAACTTAGGTAGTACGTGTGCCTTCTGTAATGCTGAGATAAGTTTGGTTTTCATAGGTGAAGTTTCATCAGGTCAGATTATATCATGTTTGGTTAGCTTAGATTTAGGTAGATTTTTGTTATGATCATGGTAGTTTCAATTAGGCTTATATATGTCATGTGTTTGTTACATTATGTCTGAGTTGGTAATGTTTGGCATTTTTTGTTGGATTACATCACCACCATAATGTCCTTTCAAGTGCAGTTGATATAGTAACTCTACTACTTTTCTCTGCTTGAAAGCCCTTCCTACTTTGTGGGGGCCAAGATTCCTGTAATGAAAGGTTTTAAGTGTCATCTCTGTGGGTATATATGAATTATATAGTTTCTTGAGTCTCCTCAGACAATTTTCTTTACGTCTGGAAAATAATGATGCCAAACGTAACTGGTAAATTATATTTACAAGTTCAGTTGTTTTTCTACGTGTTTTTCCGTAAATCAGTTAAACCTGAGTTTTCCTTGATAAACATAACACTCACTATTATAACCTTATTTAAATACTTTTGATAAAATGTAAAATTCAGGTTCATACTTCACAACTGTTATTGTATTCTCTAAACACTACATCAACACTGCAGATTAAAATCACTCAATTTACAAAGCTGACAATGTTGCAAAGATTAACTAGACTTTAACTTGTTATTGTGTCCTCCAAATGGATCACCTGAAGATTCAACACCCCCTCCCTTACTGTTTTTTTTTTTCTAGGTTAGGTTAGAACTGGTTAGGTTAATAACCTGTCACAACTTAACCAAGCCTAGAAAAATGCTGGAACTGGATTTTCAGGTAATCTCTTAAATACTGCAGAAAAACACTCTGCATTGCTGTTAGCATCATATAATGAATGACTTTGTTCTGCATTGCTGGTGTAGTGTTTTGAGAATATGACAATTGTGGAACATGATTCAGAGCATTATACTCTATTGAGCAACATTCAATAAGGCTGTTACTTCTAACGATTTGGTACTAAACAGCAAGAAGGGCTATGAAAGAGAGGGGAAAATGTAGGGTAAAATATCAATAAATTATCATAAGTACTAAAATATAAAGAAACTAACCCAACTCCCATTTTGTAGTGTTACATATGAAATGTGCAGTCTAGTATGGCTAATTCTCTTGTATCAGAGGAGACACCTTGATGGGATATACATCCTAAGGCTTGAGATTTAAGCAACTGTAGAGATGACTTAACTGAAGTTTTCCAAAAATGTGCAAGAAGTTTAACATGTTTACAGATATACTGCATTACCTTTCAAATAAAATCTGACACCTTTAGTTCATGCAATTTGGTTCTCTGACATAGAATGCAGGCTAGGGTATGTGTGGTAATTTGTGCCAGCCACAGAAAGGATGCCATAATTTCCTCATGCATCGTGCTTACGTTTGAGACATAGCAATTACCAGTTTTGAGGACAGCTGACAACGTACATCCACTAGGCAAATTGGGTAGATTATATGGCACTGTATTCAGTTTGTAATTTGAACTCATTATACAGTCAATCAATCCTGCTTTTAAACACAGCATGTGTTATTAATTGACCTTAAGAGATCAAATTACTACATATAGGGTTTGAAACTAGATGGTGCATGTATGTTGTCATTTGTCAGCAGAACCAGTAATTTCAAGCATGATGCATGTGCATTTTACTTTTAGGGTACTATTGTGTCCCTCCTGTGGCTAGTACGAATTACCACTCATAAATTTGGATATGGTATCCAGAAACAATATAGCAGAATTCAAGATGTCAGATTTCATTTGAAAGATACCAAAATACATTCACAGACATGTCAACTCTTCTTACGGTATTGAAAAAATCTTACAATTTGGTTCTACCCTTGCTGGATTTACCTAAACAATAAATACTACCAAAGATCATCAGATTCTGCTAAAGACTACACAATGGAGACATGGAAAAATGGTATTTATGTATGACATATATGTAATGGATGAGGTTTGTGTTAAAAAGAAATATGTACAGCCTGGCAAGAAATGTCAACATCAGATTGTTTATCACTTATCTTCATAGTATTTTCTCACCAGAAGTATGATATTTCCCCAGGATAGATTGATCCCTATATCACTTGCTTCTTGAATACTTTATATTTCTTACGTAAGTAGACTTGCTGGAAAAATAAACAGAGCAGCTTCAAGCTTTCAGCAGTATTTTAAGCAATTTTCAAGGATACAAAGTCAACAAGTTGACTCTGTATCCTTGAAAATGGCTTGAAATACAGTCGAAAGCTTGGAGTTTCTTTGTTTAATTTTCCAGCAAGTTTACTCATATTACTGATTCATGTATGTATCTGATTTACCAGAAAAATTCTTATATTCTTTCATTTTGTAAGCGAAATTTTTTTCCCTTGAAAAATGCCCATTTTTCAGAGACTTTTAAGTTTGGTGTCACATTACCATTTTCAAGATTATGACAAACGAATTAAGAATATATACAAAAAATCAATAGCCTTGATATAAAAATGTTTTATTAGTCGACTGGATCTCCTAGAGTATTAAAGGTGTATTTTACTGACTCTACTGCAGTCCTCTTCAATTCTGGTAGTTTGGTACTATTCGGAGTTTAGGGTTACCAATCTTTTTTATACATGTTGAACCTTATGATGCATGGTGCCATCCACTGAACATCATAACATGGTGTCTCTCCTCTGAAATGTGGGAAATTACTTAATACAAGACACATGTTTCATCTTTAATTCTCCGTATGACAGTTGGGATTTCCATTTTACAATACTCAACCCCATATTTTCCCCTAATCCTTTACAACCCTTCTCACTATTGGGTTATTTGCTGCTGAATAATAGAATACTTACGAAAAAATCTTAATTCTTAACTTTTTTTTTACCAAACAGTAATGACAAAAAAGTAGAACAAGGATCTTAAAAGTAAGACCTACGCATAAATCACCATCTAATCACCAAACTAATATTGCAGAACAAAATCACTTAATTTTCATAGATGAACTAGACATTAACCATCATTAAATAGAATATAATGCCCTAAATTCTGTTCTGCAACTGTTATATTCTTGATGAAACACCATATTAGAATTGCTGAACAATATTACTGAATGTCTAGAGGTAGTAGTGATACAAAGCTTAATTGATAAATTGTGATCGTACTGAATGTCTACAGGTAGTAGTGATACAAAGCTTAATTGATAAATTGTGATCGGTATCCAGAGTTATGGGCGGTTTGGAACTAAAAAGATAAATTACCTTTACCTGATATGCATAACCCACTCTACTCCCACCTAACTTCATATTTTCAATAAAATATATAATAATACACAAGTGTTACTGTATTCCACCTCAACCACACTACCAAGGAAAATGACGCCATATCGTAATAGTCACAAATCTACCCTAAACCAGACCTTTACTCAGCCTTTCTCGTTCTCAGGTATAGAAAAAAGTATTATTACCATATCAAACATCCAGGAAATTTTGAGACAGTTTGTTAGGTTTCACTGAAATTGTTTTTCCGATTTTTTTTCACGATTCCATTGAAACTCACTACTTTCTTGACATTCCCCTCACTTAAAACCCCCTAGTTATACCCAACAGGTAGATGTCCCAAGCCATAATTGTACCATTGAAAGTGCCACTTCAATTAATACCTCCACCAGAGGATAAATAAGAAGGGAAATATATGCGGATACGTGTGAGGAGTCGCCACCGCCGCCGCTGCTGTCAAACTCTTTGTTTTGTTTACCATGTCAGCTGGGGGCTACCGATGTCCGAATCCTTGAAAGCTTCACACGATCTTGGCTTCGGATCATTACCCGTTATTAGCGTTATGATAAACCACTTTTTTTTTATCTCTCAGTCCAAAATCACCTTTTTTCATACATCAGTCCGAAGTTATGTATATATTTTTTGGCATTTACTGTGATTTTCTGATTATAAATAATCTTAAAGGATACGGATGCAGGTTATGACTGTAGGGGTTATTGATGCAAATGGTTAATGGAATAATTAACAGGTGAGAGTAGTAATGTATTCCTCCAGGTGATAGTCAGATGAGGGTGATGATGCATCCCTACAGGTGAGCAGTATGAGTTGTGATGAATCTCGCCACATGACAGATGAGAATAGTAAGGCAACCTTTGAAGATAAAGATGAGGAGGAGCTCCCCTGCCGACAGCCCTCACTCAGGACAATTATCACCCAAGTTCTTTCAGCAGTCCAGCCAACAGTTGTAGTGGCTCAGAGGACAATGCTGATAGGCAGAATGATACTGTCGCCCAGAGAACAGCTGCCTCCGAACTAGTAACCAATGGCCCACAGGACATTCAATGGCCCACAGGACATTCAATGGCCCATAGGACATTCAATGGCCCACAGGACATTCAATGGCCCACAGGACATTGAAAGCATCCCTGAGGACAGTTGTCTGAGAGGATAGGCGGACCACAGGACATTCAAAATAGCAAAATAAAGTTTTAGTTTATAGGCATCACAGAAGAAATACGTGGTAATGAGATCATTCTTTTTTGTGCGTCAATTAGACCAGGGAAATGTAATGTAGAGATTTAGTAATTCTATATATCTCTCTACATCCCTGATGTCCACTCCCCTGGGATCTCCCATCAAGGGGGTCGCTACAGCAAAAGAGTCTCCTCTTATACCTTTCCTCGCATGCCTCCCTCACATTTACCATTCCACTCATTCTTCCACCATTTCTCTCCCTCCATTATTCTTCACTAAATTTCCCCATGTTATTGGTGGTCTTCCTCTTGCCAACTGCTTTAATCATGGTCTCATAGAGTCTCCTTGTAAACTCCTTGCTTTGCATTCTTTCCGCATCCTGAACCTCATCAAAGTATTGTTTCACCTACCTTACCACTCCTCAATTCATTCCCTTTGCATTCCCTACCATACCAAATCTCTTATACAACCCTTCATTTTTTTCTTCATTTCATCTCATCACACCACACGCTCCTCTCAAATAGCTCATTTCCACAGCCCTGCTTCCTGACCTCTATGATTCATTCCATGACCATGTTTTGGCTGCATGGGTCAGTGTTAGGTACTGTTTACTGCTCTTACCCTTATCTTCCCTTCAATATCACCAAACTTAACCAAGATAGCTCCTGAATATTGAAATTCTGTCACTTCCCATCTTTCTGCCCCATATCTATAACACAGTTTAGTACACTTTCTTCTCTCAATGTGTGGGCCTTGTGAAATCTATACTTTTACTCTGTGACTTCAAACACCATTACTTTACTCTAACTCTTATTTAACTTCAGTTGCCTGTGCTTACACATATCATAAAGCAAACAATCATCTTCAAACTCCTCTTCACTCTCAGCAAGCAACACTGTATCATCTGCAAACAGGCTTGTCACTGGTCTCCAGACCTCTCACCACCATACTCCATCTTCCCTAGGTTTGCTCTCGTCTCCCTTCCCACTCCTTTCATATATATATCAAAAAGCCACAGTGACATCACACAGCCCTATCTCTCACCCACATGCATACCAAAACTTTCTCACAACTTTCCATCCACTCTTGTACATGCTTTTTCTCCAATATGGAAGGCTTTCACACCATCCAACAGTTGTGCCCCTGTTGCATGCATCCTTAACACATCCCATGAGGCATTCAACTCCATTGTGTCATACACTTTTAGAAGTCAAGAGAATCTCAGAAACCTAACCTAACTTCCCCAAGAAATTTAAATTTCGGTCATAGCTAATGTTACTGGGAAGGGAAATGATGGTTTGGACAAACTGCCGTTGTCATCCATGTCATCAAACATTAACCTCACCTCACCCTTCCTCACTTAAGTTCCACTAAGGATAAAGTGTACAGAGAGCAGTCTGGGCCATTGTTCGCTTGAATATAACCTTCAAACTTGTTTATAAAGTCGCCTATAACCTCGCCAATAAAATCAACCTCACTCATAGCCTCTCGTAATTGCTACAGAGGATAAGGTCCACTTAACTACTCAACTTAATATGACCTTCAGAGTCACACACAGCCTTACCAACAACCTCGCCCATATTATCACTCTCAAACCCACCAAGAGAGGCAGCCTACAAGACAGTCATGGCACACAGGACAAAAAGGAAAAACCAATTCAGGCTGGTGTTGACACAGATCTAAACATTAGACAAATCTACAGCCTCACCTCTAACCTCACATGCTAAATTATTTATTAACCGTATCCTAACTCAGCTTCACCAAGGCTAAAGTGTATTAATAGTAAGAGGTTAGCCCAGGTCACAGCTCACTGTAACATATCCTTTAAACTCATACACAGCCTTCCCCTTAAGCTTACATATAACATTATACAAAATCTTTACTCCCAACCTCACCAAGTTGCCCAAAGGTAATATATGAAACTAGCAGTTTACCCATTAATACCCACCCTAACATAACTTTCAAACTCTCTCACAAAGTTGCCATCAACCTCATTAACTGTGCCACAGTGTAAAAGTACTGACATCCCTCAGAGGAAAGGTAACTCACAGGACATATGGGAAAAAGACAAAAACCAATCCAGATCAATGTTCACTATAACCTAACCATGCACAACTTCACCTATAACCCCACTCACAACATTGTACATTAACTGCAACCCCAACTTTGATCTCATCCTCACCAAGTTGCCACAAA
>JAUUDY010629843.1:0-16755 GCA_032361765.1 Panulirus inflatus | reverse complement strand
ATCAATCAAAGATCAGACACCCTATGGAGTTTGTGTGGGTTCGCTCTTAGTGTTGTGTGTGTGTGTGTGTGTGTGTGTGTGTGTGTGTGTGTGTGTGTGTGTGTGTGTGTGTGTGATTATCAGAGCTCAGATGTTCAGGCAAAATGCTATAAATGCCCAACTTTGCCTATCTTTACTGTTTCAGTATAAAGTTGCCTTTTTTTTCTTTATATGCCTATTTTGCCTATTTTCATTGAATTTCATATTGTAGCTGCTATAAAAGAAATTATGATTTGGCTTTCCAAAAAGAAAAGAAAATATCCTGTCCTTTCCCACGGAGCAAATTACTTAATATCAAAACAGAGGATTTCCTATGGCACCATTCTGATGGGTACTGGACACGTACGTATGACATACAGTATGTGTGAGTATATCCCAACACAGCACTCCATCCTCCTACACCTGGACCCTACTGTTTGTCTTACGCAGTTCTCTTTCAAAAAATGCCAGACGCACGGCACTTTCTGTGCCTAAAATGAGTAATTCTTTGAAACTTAATAGTTAAGTTAAACAGTATGGTAGGAATGTGCTGTCTACAGATGAGGCAATATTACGTTGCAAAATGTGCAAAAAATCAGTGAACTATGAGAAGATTACTTTGCTTCATAACATTTAAAGACTTTAAGGCACTAAGTTGTACTGAGCCGCTTGAAAAATTGGTCAAGAGAATACATGCATTCTTATGACGAACAATAGCTTCCAGTTGGGAATCTCAATTCTCATTGGACCTAGGCAAGGCATTTGTTCAAGTATATTATTTGGAAACCAAATAAAACATTTTTACAAGAGAAAAAAATAGATCAAGGAGGAATATACCAAATGAGGCTGTGTTACAGAAAAATCATGTTATCTAGAAAATAAGGGATGAAGTCATAAACAAAATGATCTCAATTTCCACTGACGATACAACAGATGCTGTGGGAGGGTATGCTGCCAACATGATTACTGAAACTATGGAGAATTTCTATTTCATAACATGTGCATAAAAATGCCAATTATTTCCTGTACAAGTTGTACCTCTTTAATCTGGCAACCTTGGGACCTGGCCATTGCCCCACCACAGAAAATGCCACAAAACAGAAATTGACCCCTAAGTCATACATAGTTCACAATCCAATCTCACAGTACTCACATAAAGTCTTCAAAGAAGTTTCTTTATCTAATTTTTTCAGTAACCCCACCTTTTCAAGCACAGATAATGATTTATGCTTATGATGATTAGCACTAGCACCATCTCCACCCCTTGGTCTCTTGGATGACATCCTGAAGGGCTAAAATATAGCTGAATATTAGAAATTACCACAACTGTTGATTAGCTCAGCTGCAGTGTAAACAGATTTTGGTGCCTTAGCACTGCTAACAGTGCTGCCTTGGTGGTACATTGATAAACTAATAACTAATGGCGGCAGATTCAAAACATGCCAGACCATGGGATATGCTGGACTACAAAGCACTGGATTAGAAAGTTACAACCTGTAATATCTAATAAAGAAAGAGTGTTAAGATAGGAGAATTTGATGAGTTGCTAAAAAAAACTGTTATGTTGTGGCACAACCTGCAAATGCAGCTTTGTTCTTGTCCATGTATTTCTCTTTAAAAAGGAGGAAAGTTTCAGTTAAGAAAATCATCAAACATTAGTTATCTTTAAAACATTACAATATTATGAATAATATATGTATAAATATCTTATGAAGTAAAGAAATATATGCCTTTTTCAGATTTAAGTTGCTTATTTTTGCCTATTTTTGCTTTCTTCTTACATAACTGCCTGCCTTTTTACAAGATTTTAGGAGAGTGATGTACACCAGTGGGAGACCATCTCTAAACCATCATGAAATTGTTAAAATCTTCCTATGTAGCCAACATTCCTCGTGTTCTTGCTCAGACCATATCAACCATCCACCACACTTACACTAAACCAATGTATCTTAACATCCTTCTTGACTAAATTGTTCCGCAATGTTTGACAGTGGCCTATGGTAACTCTGATACTGCACTTCAAGAAGAACTGTTTACTGTTAACATCATCCAGCTGATTCAAGAATCTTTACTCTTCTCTCCTCTACAGTGTAGTGCTCAACCTTCCACTGTAGCTCAACTCTTAATTCAAGCACCATCTTGGTATCTTATCTCTGAACCCTTTCAACCATATCTTTATGCTTCTATAAGTGTGGTGACTGGAAATGAGAGGTGTAATCCAGCTTTGGTCTAACATCTGTTGTGAATAGATCAGCCACGTTTTCAAATATTTTTCTTCACGCTTCATATTCATGAAATAATTTTCCATGGCAAAACAGCAAGGAAGGGCTTCACTATTTTGAGGAAGGTCAAAATCCATTATTTTTACCAGTCCTCTTAATAATGTGACTCTGCTGGACATTCTTAATTTCACATGGCCAAAAATTGTCTTAGCTGCCCCTATCTGTAAGGCTGGTAAACAGTGAGCGAGTGTAATTTTCATCCTGTTTATGTTTTTAATAACCTTTTTTCCTTTTTAGATCAGATACAGTCTATTTTCATTTATTCCTTTCTTCATTCTTGCATTATTTCTTTTAATCCACTTAAACTTCAAATTCAAAACTTATTCAACCTGACAAGATCGAAGAAGTTAAAAACCTTTAAGCAAACATTACAGATGTACATCCTCAGGTTCTCTGAAAACTTTGTACTGCACAATGCCATTATGCATTCTTGCAAAATGGTCCTCATACCTTCATATTAAATCTATACTTCCATCAATCTTGGCATGTAATAAAACAAAAAATAATGATAAAAGAATTGTGGAATCTCAGGGGATTTTTAATTTTCATCTTAAACAGAGTCCTATCCTGAACATAATACTGTCCCTCTGAATTTGTTAATATCACTAGAGAAATAATTTATAAAATGACAAATATAACTGAATCTTATTTACCTTGCTGCAGGTGGGCTGCATGTAAAGCGGGTGGGATATGTTAGTTATGTCCACTTGTGATGCCCCAATTCCCACAGCTGTATATGAACCTCGGGTAAATGGCTGTGACCACCAGGTTGAGCTAAAAAGATCAAATGCATTTGAAAAAATAATACAAGAAACAATGCCACAAATACAGCAACACATGTAACAATAACTTGTAAGATAATGCTAGTTAACAAAGTGAAGATTAAACAAAAGTGTAACATGGTGTAGGAGTGAAGTAGAAAATCTGTATTTCTTCATATATTTATGTGAATTAAATGCTATGGATGTGAATAAAAATTTGCCAAGTCAGATAAAGGTGAACACAGGGTGTACATCATCTCTGTGTGTAATCAAATCCTCCAACTGTATACTTGATAGTGAAAATAATAAAAAACTGAGGCAGTGGTATGCATCTAGTTCTTCAGCATGACCCAGTCTGACCAAGTACTTAACTCTGTGAGTTCTATTTGCTGTTTAATCCCCTTTCTATGGGAACAAAGGGGTAATGCCCCAAGATTATATCTCCATTCAAGGAACAAGTTAGGAACAGTGAAGTATTAATCAATCCCCAAGACTTTACTTAACTTTTTTAGTCATACAAAAATATGACATACATTTGTGGCTAGTATCCTGCACATGTATGAGATATATACAGATGTTCCCTGCCCCATTCCAAATATCATTGAGTGAATATGAATCTTACATAGATACCATATGTCACCAACAACAATAAGTCACCCTCTGAAATTTCACAGCTGTCCACTACCCTACTACTACAACAGTGGAAATACCCTTATTGGAGCATGCATCTGGCAGCTGTGAGAGTAACAACTACGTTTGGTAGCACAAACATAAGTGGCACTGTCGAAAGAAACAGTTGCAAATTTGATGGAAAGCAGTGATATATGTGAATATGTTGATGATTACAGACTTTTATTTGAACCCATAACAGCAGTTACATGGCAGAAATAAGCTCATAACCAGAGGAAAATGAGACTGATGGCAATGATGGATGCAACTTCTGCATCCTCCTGGCTCCCTCATTTTCCCTAAATTTGATACAGTTCTATGAAGAAAAAAGTAGTAACTGACAAATCAAGAGAAGTGGACTATTGTCTTTTCTTCTTTCTTCTTTTTTAACCATCACTTTGTCAATGAGACAAACAAATGCCTTATGTCAGGAGGCCTTATTTACAATGCTTTGAGGTGCATTTGGAAATAGGTTATGGCCATATCAACTACTAATACAGAGCTCAAACTAGCAACAAATTGGAAGACAAACAATTTCTTTTGTACTGCATATACTCTGAATTCCTGAAAGAATGTTTTCTTTTAATCACAACGGACAACACCAGATTTTGAGACATCTGCATACTTATCCTAATTATTTATTTGTTATTCATCATACTTGATTGCTGTTTCCTGCATTAGAAAGGTAGCATTAGGAAACAGACAAAGAAAGACCCATCCACTCATATATACACATATAAACATACACAAACATACATATATACATATCTTACATTCATTTATTTATTTATTATACTTAATTGCTGTTTCCCGTGTACACGAGGTAGCGCAGGGAAACAGAAGAATGGCCCACCCACTCATATACACATACATATATACACATGTACATATTCTTACTTGCTCGCCTCCATCCATTCGCCATGCCACCCCAAAGGAAACAGCATCCCCATCCCCTGCGTCAGCGAGGTAACACCAGGAAACAGACAAAAAAAGGCCACATCCGTTTACTCTCAGTCTCTAGCTGTCGTGTGTAATGCACAAAACCAAAGCTCCCTTTCCACATCCAGGCCCCACAGACCATTCCATGATTTAACCCAGACATCTCACATGCCGTGATTCAATCCACGGATAGCGAGTCAACCCTGTCATATTACATCATCCCAATTCACTTTACTCCATGCGAGCCTTTCACCCTCCTACATGCTCAGGCCCCAATCGTTCAAAATCTTTTTCACTCCATCCCTCCACTTACAATTAGGTCTCCCACTTCTTGTTCCCTCTACCTCTGACACATATATCCTCCTTGTCAACCTTTCCTCACTCATTCTCTCCATATGTCCAAACCATTTCAACACGCCCTCTTCTGCTCTCTCAACCACACTCCTTTTATTTCCACGCATCTCTCATTAGTACTTGAATGAATAGATAAATTTCATTAATTTTAATTCTTTTGATTCAGTCAAAGGGCCAATGAAAAACCATTCAAGGGTCAGATTTTGCCTGTGGGCCTCCAATTGAATAGCCCAACTGAAGAATAATGGTTGTTTACATGTGATCACGTGGCTGACTGGAAGCTGTGGCTCACTGCTGCTGTGCAGCATCATATACCGGTTATCGCAAACCTGGGAAATGATCAAATTCAAATTTTGAAGTACGATTTCTACTGAATGTGTATGGCTATCACACCATGTAAAGTTGAAAAATCGTAAGTTGAACCATCTTGAGTTGGGGAGCACCTGTATCATTAAACTTTAGTGAGAATATAAGGGTGTTTTGGAAGGAGGTAAGTGTGCAAAAGACATGTGAACAAATGGGGACAGGTATTATTTGATTATGAGCTAAAGAAGATATATTCTATTGGATCCAGGTTACATTATCCTAGATCTTTCAGTGATAAATCTCTTTAAGTTAGAAAAGAAATAATTTTATAGAATTAAATCCAAACTTCCCCTTCATACCAAGAATCATTTAGTTCTCCCTTTTAATGATAATTTTACATTACTTCCCATGTTGCTTAAATCTTTGAACATAAATTTAGCCTTCAGCAATAACAATGCTATAAAGAATATCTTAATCAAAAACTTGCCAGAAAATTTTGTGGGCCATGTTTATAGAATCCTTTGCAAAGATTGTAATATGTTTTATGTTGGGAAGACTGGTTTGGATCTTTATTGTTGACTTAAGCAACATAGATATAGTATAGAATTCACGACCATTGTATTGACTGTTGTAACGCTAATTCAGTTATTAACTGTAACTCCTTTACCACGAGAAATACCCCCACACCCTTCCGCACTCTCCTAGTTCCTTTGTTAGCTTGACCATGATTTGCTCTCCTGCATAGTTTATTACCTCTCAAGAAAAAGGCCTAATGTTCTCATTTGATACTCTGCCAAGGTGTGCTTTCCCTACTTTAAGTGAAGACCATCCCTAGTGTACAGAGATCTGTCATGACTAAAATGGTCCCACTAAATGCACTATCCTCCTTCCTACAGAGAGCTTCAGTTATTCTGCTTATACCAGCATTCCACTGAGGATACAGGAATCAACTTCATACCTTGGCAGCAACCCTGATATTATAAGCTTCCTATGACTTTCTTTAAACTTGCTAATAAGTTTCCAATACTTCGTAAATATTTCTTTCTATCTATTAACTGCATTTTTGTCCCCACCTGAATGACAAAAATCACATCTTCGGAATAGTTTGAGAATATATTGTGAAACTTATCTTGGACATGTTTTATCCTAGCCCTTAGATACACAAGTTCTTCCTTTTTCTATCCTTAGCATAGAACTCTGGACCTAATGTCTGACTATAGAGTCCCCAACCAGGATGATGCTACAATCATCCTGTACTTCATCATCTAGCATGCTAAACCTATTGTGAGTGGAGAGTTTGTTGCTAGTAGGTTGCTTGGTAATGCAGCATCAAGTTTTCTTCATAGCTTGGAAGATGGAAGTATTTTCCAACTTCATGTCAACAGTTGCTGTATCTACTCTAGATGATGTACTTGTGTCTGTTTCCTGTATTGCAACCACTTTTGCCATCAAGAACCCAGCTTCTTCTTCCTACCCTTTCATCTTAATATCTGGTTTCTCCAAAGCTTCATAGCCTAACACGTACCGAAAGCCTATCAGATATGTCGCAGAACATATAAGAAGTGTACTCACTTTCTTCTGTGAAGAGAGAGTATGTGGTGAATTCTTGCTGGTATCTAGGGCAGGCAACTTGAGAAGCTGGGGCCATCTTCAAGGGTTTTTCTAAGATTCAAAGGATTTTACTAATATTGAAGTGGGTCAATAAGTGGCATGTCGTTAGAGCACATATGTCCTCGACAGGGGTTGGAAATGAAATGTTTGAGGGCAATATGTGGTGTGAGGTACATTAATTGAGTAAGTAATCAAAGGGTAAGAGTTATTAGAGAGAGGTGTGGTAATAAAAGGAATATGGAGTAGAGAACTGAAGAGGTTGTGCTGAAATTGCTTGGACATATGAAGAGAATGAGTGAGGAGAGGTTGTCAGAGAGGATATATGTGTCAGAAGTGGAGGCAACGAGGAAAAAGGGAGACCAAATTATAGATGGAAGGATGGAGTGACAAAGATTATAAGTGACCAGGGTCTGAACATGCATAGGATGAAATGAATGGAACAGTGTGGCATACAGGGGTCAACGTTCTTTCATTGGACTGAACCAGGGAATGTGAAGCGCCCGGGTTAAACCATGGAAAGGTCTTTAGGGCTTGGTTGTGAACAGTGAGCTGTGGTTTCATCTCACTACATATGACAGTTAGAGACTGAATGTGAGTGATTGTAGTTTTTCTTTGTGTATTCCTGGTACCACCTCACAAATGCAGGAAATGGCAGTCAGGGAGTTCCTTCTATCCTTATGAGGCTCCTGCAGCCCTCAGTAAGGTAGTCATATCCAGTGGATGGTACCACAGGTCATAAAGTGTTGTGATGTGCAGATATATTTCATGGCAAGTGCTTGATGCCCTCTTTATGGGAGTTGCATTGAAGATATGAAGATATGGTGATTGTATTGATGGTTGATGTTTTAAGCTGTAAGTGAGAGAGTTTGACTCATGTTTGTCTCGGGAGTGTGGTTTCTGATGGGTGTATGTCGATTGTGTTGGGAGTTTAACTGAGTTTGGAGGTCAGATGTTTTGTGCTTATTGGGTTATTTCAGTGAGTGTGTTTTTTCACTATTATATTTGTTGGGTAATGGTGGGTATCTGTGAGGAGAGGTTACTGAAGTGTGAAGCAGAGGTAAGCTTTCTGTTTCTGCTTGGGGTTTGTGCTTAGTATTACAGTCTGCACTACAAAGTAAGGTGCAAGAGGGCCATGGACTTAAGTTATTATGGAACTTATAACGGAAATCATTTCTTGTCTCTCATAGAGACCAAGGCAAGTGTAATATTTTAAGTTGTGCATTGATATCACCGATCATATCTTTGGCAATAATGTTATAATGAATCATAAACATCAGTTTATGTCTAGCAGCTGAGGCTTGTGTCTTGTTTATCTCTGCATGTTGGAGTATTTTTTCCCTCTATTTATTTGCAGTTGTATAGCTCTTGTGCCACCCTATTATGCCCAGGAAAGTTACAAAGAAGGACATTACAGCTGTGATATCTTTATACAAAGTGGATCATAATTTGAAATTTATCACTGAGCAAACAGATGTCTATCAGTGAAGTGTCCAAAGGTTGATGAAGCAATTTAAGGAATTAGGCGAGTACATTTTACCAGCTCCTTTTCCCAAGCCTGGAAGGCCAAGATTAACATCTTGGATGCATAAGTGATTGCAAGAATAATTAAGGCCTGCTCAACTCAGACAGCAATTGAATTCAAGCAGAAGAACCCTGACGCTCAAACGTTCCTTGTTTAGGAATATTCAAAAGATGCTTTAAAATGAGTTGCAATTTCATAGTGTTCATTCTCAGCATAGACCTCTATTGACTGTCATCCAGAGGGATAAATAAGTGAAATTTTGCAAGAAAATAATGTTTAGGACCAGGAAACATGGAAAACCATATTGTGGAGTGTTGCTGATAACTGCTGTGACTGGAAACACCAAAGGGAGGGTGTACATGCCATCCCACTCAGACCCACCCCTCCCAAAGACTGCAAAACACCCTCCTTCTCATATGGTTTTGGGCTGCTTGTTTCAGCTACTGTGGTGTTGGTGATTTGGTAATCTTATCCAAGAATGTGAAGGGAATCAGGTAGTGTACTGGAATTTACTTGTTGTTTACCTACCTGATTCATTAGAAAGTGGAAAGGCAAATTTTTTTGTGCAGGATGGAGTGTTGTGCCACACTGCTAGGTCTGTTTTTAAGGTCTGATTTTAAGGACTGGCCAGGAAACAGCCCTGACTTAAATCCAGTTGAATATCTGTGGTCCATTGTAAGCATTGACTGTGTAATATGGGATTTTTGTCTTTTGTCCTAAAGCTTGAGACAGCAGTTAAGCAGCTGTTGGATAGTTTCCCCAAAACTACTCAAGAATCTTGCTGACAGCAATCCCAGCAGGCTACAGGACTGCATCAAGAGGAAGGGGAATGTAATGAAGTATAAATTGTGTTAGGTGTTAGGCTACTATTTTTTAGGCCACTTAATCATAAATTCTCATTTTCAGCTCTCATCTTAACATCTCACAGACTGTAGAGTAATTTGGCGAGTAGTGTTCAAGTGACATTGCATACAATTGAGTGCTGAACATGTAGAGGTGGGATGTTATTTGTTTCAATTTGAAGATGTTGAGTGTTTATGGTTGCTCGGCTGCCATTGGTTGTTATGAGTGCACTATTTTGAGAGGGTGGAAGACCACAGGTGAGGCACAGTTTAAAGTGGAATGTATAAATTGTTTGTATAAGATGTTGGGATTCTTTTTCTTGTCCAAATCTGGCACTAGTTATTGTTTTAAGATGTTTAGTTTTGTGTGGTGATTTTGTCTTGGTGTTATTTATGTGGGGAGTAAATGTCAGTCTGTATTATTTGATGCCTAGAATGGATGGTGTTTTACTCAGTGGGAGAAACTTTCCATACAATGACTGCAGGGAGTGAGCTAGATTGTTGTCTGTCAGGGTAAGATAATGATTGAAGATGTCTGTGAAGATGCAGACATTCTGTTTTGGGTAAGCCGTTGTTCCAATTGTGTGATGTAGTGCTGTATACTGTATGTTGCTTCTGTGGTGTTAAGGTGTTGTGATGTGACTATGAGGTTGTTTTGCATGTGAAGGGACTTTCATGTTAAGGGTTGCCAAAGGTAATGGAGGTGGGGGGGGGGGGGGGGTGTAGGAAGAGATTGGAGAGAGTTGGCAAAAGAACTTCTTGGAGAACTCTGATCTAGAGTTTTAAGTGTTTTAGAGGTGAAGTCATTGTGAGTGACTGTCATGGTGGACAATTCAAGAATTGGTCAGCCACATTCTGTCATTATTATAGAGGGTAGTTTCAGATATTTTTTCTGTGAGAATGTGTTGGGGAACAGTGTCATATGATTTGTCATGTCTGTTGATGCTAGTAATTTGTTGGAGGAGGTTTTTGAATTCATCAGGAATATGTTGTGTGAGCTTAGCACTCCTCTAACCCAGATAGCCGTCTTTTCTTTCTGCCTCACTAACATGTGGACTACTGGCATTCTGTCCACAAACATACAGTTTTCCTTTTCATTTGTAACACCTGACAATGCTTAACTCATGCAGTTCATTCTTTATAACTCTAGATATCCTGTGATGAGCACTATGTGCTGGCCCAACCTTTTGACAAAATGGTAGGAGCAGTAGATTGAAGTAGTAGGGAGGAACATTTAGGCAGGAGCATTAGGGAGAAACATTACGTAGAAGTAGTAGGTAGGAGCATTAGATAGAAGTCATTAGGAACGTTAGGTAGCCTCTGCAAATACTGCGCTACAACTGACCTCTACCAGTGGTTTGTTAAGGTTGAGAGGCACTGAATGCTAAGAAGCGGCACTGGAGTTATTTAGTTATGGAGACTCTGTTGCTGTGGCCACCCCTTTGAGGGAGTTCCAATTGGATTAGGTGTCAGATAGATAGAATCAGTTAGTGAACTATGTTATATGAGAAGCAGCACATGTCTACATTGAAAATTTGATACTCTCCATACTTTGCAGGTTACTTGTGGAACCAGTTGGAGAAGTCCTCCACCAACCTTTATGTTCACTCCTTATCACCAGGAAATACTCACAGAAATTATTCAAAGCCACAGTGTTGCTGACTTTTGTATAATTGGTCCTCGTGGTTGTGGAAAATCTGCAGTTGTTGCTAAATTTGCGCATATGCTGGGGTACCAAACAGAACCTATTCTTGTGTATCAGGTTTGTTACCCATTTATTTCTACATTGTGGAAGCATTTTGATCGATATGGGGCATTCTGTCACATAAGATAGATGCTGTATGAATGTTGGATTTTTTATTATTGATGTAGATATATTTATTTCATAAGATTACAGATGTACCAGATTGATATGATGTAAGACTGATGAGCTTCACCATTCACAGTGTTGTTGTATAGTCCAGTTATATCTCCTTGAGTTAACAACAGCCTAATTGTTGTTGTCTAGTTCAGTCATAACTGCTTGTCTTAACAACAGCTTAGTCCACTTAATTTTGCAGCTTTCTTATGTTTTGCTGTACCCAATGATAACCTTTGATAGTACCGTATCATTTTGATGATTGTAGGTACATTTGAATGATATGTATTGATAAGCTTAAATTTGCTAAACCCAGAAAGTATGCCAGACTGTATAAGTCCAAAAGGACAGGTATAACTTTAAGTTCTACTAGGAGTCAGCAAGGCCCTTCATCCCTCCTGCCTAACCTTTCTTTTCTTTGAAAAGTAACAGATTTGTTCTTTAAAGTCTTAACTTGATGTTGCAGTGAGTTTTTTTAATCTTACATTAGCCCTGATAAATATATCTTTTTTTCCTTGTATGAATTTAGCTGATAGAAATGCAGGCACACAGTTTTCCCATTAGAAATAACAGCTATAAAGGAAATATGGTTCCTCTTGATGGAAAATGCAGACTCACAGTTTTCCCATTGGAAATGACAGCCATAAAGGAAACAACCATTTGATGTTGTTCAGTTGTTAGTGACTTCAGGTGATGGTAATACAGCTAAGCCATAGAGGAGAAATAGCTATTCTTGATGGAATACAGACTTGATGTGTAAATCATCTTTTTCCTCACAGGACATGACCTCACGTGATCTCGTTCAGCACCGAGTGACCTCAGCTGATGGTAATACAGCTTGGCAATTCTCTCCTTTGGTAACAGCAGCCTTAGAGGGAAAAATGGCTATACTGGATGGAGTACACAGACTTCACCATGGTACCTTGGCTATACTTCATAGGTATGTATTTGTTTATTTTGTTCATCATCCAATCAGGAATCAAGTGACAGTGCAGAATCAAGTGACAGTGTATTTGTAAGATTGCTAAAAATAAAAGTTGCAAGTTAACCCATTTATTTACGTTATGATTATTTGAATATCAGAAGTTATTCCTTTGTGTGCTGTTGAGATACCATTTCCATTTGAAACTACCTTCAAACTATTGATGCACACTAATTCATTTAGTAGTTGGGTACAAGATTGTAAGATATGAAAATAAATGAGGAAATGTATGGTGAACAGATGATTGAATTAGAAATGCTGAGAAAGAGAAGCAGAAGGCATATGATAGTTTGCTCAAAAGGAATGTATCATTGGAAGTTCAGCAAAGGAGGAGGGAAGAATATAAGATGTGTAAGTGAAATGTTAAGAAGCTTATAGAGGAAAGCAAAGAAAGTATAGATGAAGATTTTAGAAGAAAGTTGAGTGAAAAGTTTAGGGAAAATAAGAAATTGTACTGGAAGAAAATGAAAAGGAAAGAGGTGTATGTAAGAGTGGAAATGTAAATATAAGAAGTAAGGAAGGGAAGTTGCTGAATCAAAAGGAGGAGGTGAAAGGAAGACAGAAATAGTACTTTGAAGACTTGATGAATGTGGGATTTGGTGAGGCAGCAGTTGTTACATGTGTGGGTATGGAGGATGGAATGAAAAGGAGAAAGATGACAGGGCTTATAAAAAGAAAGGGGGTGAAAAGGGCAATGATAAGGTTAAAGGCAGGAAAGGAACCTGATGTGGATAGGTTTCAGTTAAAATGTTGAAGTATGGAGGAGAAAACGTGATAGGGTGGATACATTTGTTATGTGATTTAACATGGAAGTGGAAGGTTGTGCCTGAAGATTAGGTGAGAGCTATTATTGTTCTTGTGTTCAATTGAAAAGGTGCTAATCATGTATGCAGCAGTTATGGGGGAACGAGTCCATTAAATATCTTAGGAAAAGTATATGCAAGAGAGTTGATTGATCGAGTAATGGATGTGACAGTGCAGAATTTATGAGGAGCACAGGGGTTTTAGAAAAGGTAGGGGGATGTGTGGATCAGATTTTTGCAGTCACAATGACCGTGGAAAAGTATTTAGTGAAAAGTAAGGACTGTATGCAGCTTTTATTTATATTGATGTGGGGAAGGCATATGACAGAGTTGATTGGAATGCTTTATGGGATAAGTTAAGGTTGTATGGGGTAGGGGAACAACTGTTGTATAGTGTGAAAGCCTTCTATGGAGTAGCAAATGCATGTGTAATTGTGGATAGAGAATTGAGCAAAAGTCTCATTATACACGTGGGTGTGAGTTAATGCCTCGTAATGTCACCATGGCCTTTTAGATTATACATGGATGGAATGGTAAGAGAGATGAAAGCAAAAGTAGGGAAAGGGGATGCAGAGATGGAGTGTGGTGGTGAAGTATTATGGCTAGTGGCAACCCTGTTTGTGGATAATACTACATTGTTTGCTGAAAGTGAAGAGAAGTTGCAGAAGGTTTTAAATATATTACAGTGATATGTGTAAGTGTAGACAATTGCTTGCCTTCAATCCAATCCTTGTGCCACCCCACCCCACAGGAAACAGCATTGATGCCCCTCGCTTCAGTGAGGTAGCGCCAGGAAAACAAACAAAAAAAGGCCACATTTGTTCACACTCAATTTCTAGCTTTCATGTGTAATGTGCCAAAACCACAGCCCCCTTTCGAAATCCAGGCCCAGTAACATATATAACATGTGAAAGACAAGAAAACAAATGGGAACACCAGTGAAGAGGGCAAGGGGGAAGTGATAACAGGTAGTGATGAAGTGAGAAGGTGGAGTGAGTATTTTGAAGGTTTGGTGAATGTGTTTGATGATTGGCAGATATAAGGTGTTTTGGTCGGTGTGGTGTGTGAAGTGAGTGGTTCAGGGAGAATGGTTTGGTTAAGAGAGAAGAGGTAGTGAAAGCCTTGCGGAAGATGAACTCTAGCAAGGCGGAGGGCTTGGATGATATTACAGTTGTGTTTATCAAGAAAGGTGGAGACTGTTGTGATGGGTTGGTAAGTATTTTCAGTGTATGTATGGATCATGGTGAAGTGCCTGAAGACTAGCGAAATGCATGTATAGTGCCATTGTACAAATGTAAAGGGGATAAAGGTGAATGTTCAAACTACAGAGGCATAAGTAGTTGAGTATTTCTGGAAGATTGTATGGGAGGGTATTGATTGAGAGGGTTTGGAGCATCAGACTAGGGAGGAGCAGGGTGGTTTCAGAAGTGGTAGATGTGTGGATCAGGCGTTTGCTCTGAAGAATGTGTGTGAGAAATACTTAAGAAAACAGATGAATTTTTATGTGGCATTTATGGATCTGGAGAGGGCATATGATAGGTTAGATGGAGATGCTTTGTAGAAGGTCTTAAGAGTATAAGTGTGGGATGTAAGCTGCTAGGAGCAGTGAAAAGTTTTTGTCAAGGATGTAAGACATGTGTACGAGTAGGAAGGAGGAGAGTGATTGGTTTCCAGTGAATGTCAGTCTGCGGTAGGGGTGTGTGAGGTCTCTATGTTTGTATAATTTGTTTATGGATGGGGTGGTTTGGAAGGTAATTGCAAGAGTTTTGGAGAGAAGGAAAAGTATGCAGTCTGTTAGGGATGACAAGGCCTGGGAAGTGTGTATGAAAGGAGAAAGTTAAGTTTGAATGTGAATAAGAGCAAGGTTATTAGGTTCAGTAGGGTTGAGAGACAATTTGATTAGGATGTAAGTTTGAATGGAGGAAAGTTGTAGGAAGTGAAGCGTTTCAGATGTCTGGAAGTGGACTTAGCAGCGATTGGAACTAAGGAAGTGGAAGTGAGTCACAAGGTGGGGGAGGAGGCGAAGGTTCTAGGAGCGATGAAGAATTTTGAAATGAGAAAATGTTATCTCAAAGATGGGTGTTTGAAAGAACAGTAGTTCCAACAATATTATATGGTTGTGAGGCATTGTGCGGAGGAGGATGGATGTGTCGGAATCAAATGTTTGAGGACAATATGTGGTGTTAGGTGCTTTGATCGAGTAATTAATGAAAGGGTAATAGAGATGTGTGGTAATAACGAGTGTGGTTGAGAGAGCAAGAGAGGGTGTGTTGAAATGGTTTGGAGAAAATGAGTGAGGAAAGGTTTACAAAGAGGATATATGTGTCAGAGGACTGTCACCTACCGATAGATGCCACTTCCGACTCTAAACCATGTTTCATCTCACTCGGTTTTTAGATATATCAAACCACATTGTAACAGCAAATTGTTTAATACTTCCACTTCATATTCTTTCTATCTAAAATTGTTTGAGTGGTTTGTCATATGTTTAATGAATCCCAGTAATGATGCAGCTGCAATATGTTTGGCTGTTAGTGCTACCCTCTTAGTTTGGCCTTATGCCAAAGCATTAAATCTTCTATTATTATAAAATAATTGGCTCGTTATGATATCAATTAGAAAGGAAAATGAAAACTAATGTGAAGATGAGAAATAGTGTTTTATTGATGCAGAACACGAGTGCAAAACGTGAGTAAAAGCAAAAGAAACAAATGGTTATCCTTGACTGCTTACACGAATAGTGTAAGTTAGGTTTAAGCTAGGTTAGGTTAAGATTAGGTGGTTTAAGCAAGGTTAGGTTAAGGTTAGGATAGTTTAAGCTAGGTGAGGGGTAAGGTTAGGGTGGTTTAAGCTAGGTTAGGTCAAGGTTTGGTCAGGTTACGATCCTTGACTACCCGCAGTATTATTTGTGGGTGGCTGTATTACGTCACAGATCACGATCTGCTCACGACTTATTATACTCCACTGCTGAACTTGGTGTAGTTTAACACTCTCTTACTCTACATAAACTGATTTACTCCATTACTTTACATGACCTGGTTTAATCTCTTACTTTTCATGACCTGAATCAATCATTTACTTTATACAAACTGGTTTAATCTGTTACTTTACATGACCTGTAACATCATAAGTTCTGGCTCTCTTTTCCACCTCATAATATCTACAGTACTTTGCTTCCTCAAATAATCTGATTTATTCCGTAACCTTCCTTTTTTTTCTCACTATGATTGATTTGATATGAGTTTTGCACACAACCTACTATTACTGCATACTTGATCCTGAGTAACGTGGCAGCATTCAGTCCAACATCAAAATAAAGTAGCCCCCTCCCCTACTCTATTGCACTATAACGTTTGCTAATACAAAACTGAAAAGGTTAGTGTAGGTCTTCCCAGCTTTGTTGTTATCTTACGCACTTATATTGAGAAAACAAACGTTATTGTTATCATGGAGTAGCAGATAATGATAACTATTTATCAGATGGATGTTTGAAAAATGATGAAATTCTTATGTTAATGTTTCTCGACTACTAAAGGATCAAAGGTGAATGAACTAGGATGTGGGGAAACTTGTTAGCTGGATAGAGTTCGTCCTCGTATTGCTCGTTTGGTGACAGTTGCTCACTGTCAGTGAGAGGTGCTTTGAAGGGTTTCTCTCAATGATGGATGTAGTGGCAGGCGTCTGTCAGTGACATGTGTAGTGGTAGGCGTCTGTCAGTGGCTGGGGCCGTTGCAGGCGTCTGTCAGTACTGACGCAGTGACAGGCGTCTGTCAGTACTGACGCAGTGACAGGCGTCTGTCAGTACTGA
>JAUUDY010629734.1:1907-13664 GCA_032361765.1 Panulirus inflatus | reverse complement strand
AATTAGAACACTTGGCTCACTCCACAGAAAAAATCTACATTCCTACAGATTTGCTGTTACCTTCTCAACCTTAGACAAACATAGGTTCAACCTGCACCCACTTGCCATCTCAGTAAGTCAAAAGTTTTTACTCAACAAAACTCGAGTCATAACAGACATGACTTACCCAGACCTCTGCAGCAGGTAACGTCTCCCTTACTGCCCATGCCTAACGCCGTCCAGTTCTGTCATCCTGACGATATGCGTTAGTTTCTTCATACCAAAGTTAAGGCGCCTTACACCGGTAAGGTGATTCAATACCGTCATTACGAAGCAAACGAGCAAATAGTGCATATTACTGGTTCTGTTGGTGGGGCGCCCAGCAATCCCACGCACCCATTCACTCCGCGGCCCCATCCAAAGACGCAGTCTCCCCTCAACACCTTTTCATCAGTATTAACATACAAAGTCGTCAATATGCATGAGTTTTCGGATGCTCTCTCTTCCTCCATCGATGGCATGGCGTCGCTACGCGATGATTTAGTTCCATGTAAAGTACGAAGGTTATGAATAAACTGATGTGTTTTCCCCCCACAAAATCCCACACTTTGTACAAGTCAAGATTACAATTTTATTTATAGAGTTAAAATTCTTTTTGAGTATGGACTGCTCATCACACACACACACACACACACACCCACACACACACACACACACACATGCCACCAGCAGCAACTAGAAATAACAACACAAACCAGTTCCCTTGAAAATAACAGTTTTCCAAGAAGAAACAAAAGGAGTGTCAGTCTCCAATAAACTCTCACCTCCCTGAGGACTCGCGCCACCAGAGGTAGACAAAGTGGCCGTCACTAGGAGAGGCTGGTGATGCCTTACAGTGAGAGGCAGTGGAGGAGCGAGGAAAGGTCACGGAGACGGGTCTGTGAACCTTTCTCACACCACAGGAAGCTGTGTCTCTGACTTAGATATACAGTAAGGACAAGATGCATGAAAACATCTAAGAATTACTCTTTTCTACATGCCGAAAAAAACTATATGAAGCATAGATGTGCGAATTTTTACCCTAGATTTTTTTGTTGTATTGATATATTTTTCTTATACATACGGTAATTTAAGGTTAAAGTAAACATTGAAGGATTGTGAGGAACAGTGTGTAGTTGATATCCCAGGATGCAATGCCGATTAGATAACTGGTTGTGCGAGGCTGGACAAAGTTATGTCTACTGAACAGAAAACATCAATAGTGCAAAGACTTGGAGGAGCGACAGTGTTCGCAGTGTAGATGTGGTCGAACACCTGTTCGATCCCTGAGGAACACTGACCCTATCAGAGTAGAGATGTATAATTCCACGCATGATACTGAGCTAATGGTAGTTGGAGACTCGTAAGAGGCCCAGTTAATCGTAGGAACTAACCTGATAATAGTCGGTGGTGTAGACATCTCTGGACATGCCGAAGTCTCCGATTTTCACCACCAGGTTGGACCCCACCAGGCAGTTCCTCGTGGCCAGGTCTCTATGAACGTAATGCTGCAAGGAAGGGAGGGAGGAGGATTATGTGAAGACGCTCTAGTTATTTCTCTAAGCACTGGTGTTGTGTCAGGATACTATGAACTTTTCTTAGGCTAGATACCAGACCTGTTATGGTATTCTAGCTATAAGAGAAAAGTTACTTCCCACACACACACACACACACACACACACACACGTACATGCACAGAGGCACGCAAAAGCATACATTACCTGCGAAGCGAGGTATTTCATGCCGGCCGCGACCTGAAGGGCTATCTGAAGACAGTCCATAACGGAGAGAGGCTCCGTCGTGGTCTCCTCCCCCGCTAGTAGCGCCACGTCCTCATTATGACTCCTGCGAGGTGGGCAGGAGATCGAGGTGAGCGGGACAAACGACAGGTTGAATAATCGCAAGAGACGGATAATAATAATTGATTAATAGATAATTCTTACCCCTTGTTATTGCAGGGTAGTTTGTCGCTACCATTATCGGCTGATGACCTTCAGATAACAAGTAAGTGGTAACAAGCACTAACTATCTACCCCCTACTTGACGACCGTCATATCAAAAGTCTCGGCCAGCTGGGTCGAGGGACTGACTGTTATCTGACAACCCCAGACATAAAGCAATGGGTAGGTAACAATGGGTAGGTAACAAGCCTCAAGTAAAGAAGTCTTCGAATCAATCGGTGGATGATTAGTTTCAGGCAACTAATGAAGGTAAACAAGTACCAGATATTCCCGTGGACAACAGACCATGGAAAGCTAATCCCAAAGTTACCCCGACAGACGTGAACTACTTTTGCTGGATGCTGATATGCGGGAGAGCTATCGAAGTGTCGCGTAATTAGGTAAGTTAATGAGGTGTCGCATAATGAGGAATAGCTAATGAGGTGTTGCGTAAGAGTAGTGCACTGGTCTTATGTGAATAGAAAAGATTAACTTCAAACCGTCGTCACAGGCACCTGATGCCCGTATCTTGTAAAGAACAAACATCATCAGCTTTATAATATATGTACCTGGAGACGTGATGAACAGGAATCTTGGTGATGGGATCTGGTTAGAATAACAAGCTTGGGTGAGTAAGGATTTATTCACCAATGGGGCCCCAGCTCGCGTGTGTCTGCGTGTGTGTGTGTGTGTGTGTGTGTGTGTGTGTACCAAATCATGACATACAGCAAGTAACCAAATAATAAAGTCATATGTTGGTCCGACCTTAGGTTGAAAGGCAAGTGATGGACAGGGTGAGTGAGTACGTACGTTATGAAGAGTGATGACGTGGAAAGGGAGCAAGAAGGAATAGAGATCACGAAAGGAGTGAGAGTATAAGGCGGAAAGGTGTGAAGGAAGGGAGGGAGTTAAATGCTAGGGAGAAAAAAGAAGTCGGGAAGGCGGAGGGTAAGGTGTGAAAGTAAGAAAAATGTTTCAAGTGAGCATGAACCCGGTAAGCATTGTCGGAGGAAGGAAGACAGGTGGTGTGAGGGCGGGCATGAGAAAAAGAGAGAGGAGAGGGATGGATGGATCCTGCGTTTGGCACAGAGGATGTATTTCGGTCTCATATTCTGCCAGAGGAAGACGCAAACTTCATCCCAAGGACGTTGGACACAAAGTTAACGAAAGTTTTGATCATTGTTGACCTTTTTTTTTTTTACAAAACCTTGTGCTCCTGTAGGTTATGGCAATGATAGGATAAATGACAATTTTTCATAATGTAAGAGGAAACCCATTGTTTGTCTCAGTGCCGGAGGCAAGTAAGGAGACAACTAAAAATAGGTTTTGGAGCATACTTGGGATCCCATTAGTTTGTGGCATTTTGATACGTGGAGGAAGTGGATGCGAATGGTTTCGGAAGATAGGGATCATTCATTAGCAAGTAGAATGTATTGAATGGGCAGAATACTGTGTATGCTATTGATAGAGTCTATCCAAAGCATGTGTTTTGAATTCATAATATCAATAGAGACGGTTATAGGCGAGGTTACTCAATTTATGAATAGTTAGATGACATTAGTATGGGATTAAGTGAGTAGTATAGTGAATTCGTAAAATAAGAAATGATTTACCAAGTAGAGTGCTTGAGAGCAGTAGTGTTCATACTTTTGAAGATAGACTTGAAAACTATTTTGCTATCAATACACGACTAACATTATTTACACCTTAGCTATATGAATGATTTACATGTCTTCCTCTTAGACAAATTTGTGTGTCTTTCTATCTCTCAATTACTATGCAATCCAATAATATTATTTTACCATCTTTCCTACTCAACCACATATAATTTCATACATCATTTTCAAACCTGGTATTCATAGACACCAACGCTATTTCAACTTTCAGTTCTACAAGCTGTTTACATTTTTTTTACCCGTACCAACGGGTTCCCCATGCACACCGCATTACCCACTTTTCCATATAAAATCACCCAAAAATGATAGCCGATATCCCTCATCACAATTACTGACACACTCACTCAACTGCTCCCAAAACACTTACCTCTCTACATCCTCCATCTTGGTTGCCAATATTATCATCACCCATATCTCGTAATCCGCTTCCATGTTTACCCACACCAGTTAGAAGTTCACTTCCTTGCACTCTTTCACACAATTCTATGATCTTACCGTCACCTAAACGCCCGACTTTATCTCTGGTAACCATTATTTCTACTATTCCCTTGACAGAAAGTAATCAAATATTAAAGCCATATCTTGGTCCGACCATGTGAAGGTGAAGGGCAAGTAAGACAGGGTGAGTGAGGAGGCGGGAGGTTTATAACAGTCAAGTACGTACGTTATGGAGAGTGATGTGGAGAGGGAGAAAAAAAGAATAGAGATCAAGGAAACAGTGACAGTGTAACGCAGACGGGTGTGAAGGAATGGAGAAAGTTAAATGCAAGGGAGAAAAATGAGGTCAGGAAGGAGGAGGGTAAGGCGTAAAAGAAAGAAAATTGTTTCAAGTGAGCACAAACTAGGTAAGCATTGTCGGAGGAAGGAAAACAGTTGGTGTGAGGGCAGGCATGAGAGAGTGAGAGAGAAAAGGGATGGATGGATCCTGCGTTTGGCACAGAGGCTGTATTTCGGTTTCATTTTCTGCCAGAGGAAGACTCTAATTTCACCCCTAGGACGTTGGACACAAAGGTAAAGAAAGTTTTGATCATTGGTGACGAGGTCTTTTATAAAACCTGGTGCTCGGGTTGGTTATGGCTAAGTAAGAACATATAACAATTTTCTTAATGTAGGAGGAAGTCCATTGTTTGTCTCAGTGTCGGAGGCAATGACATAGAAAACTTGGAGTGAGAAGTTGATAGGCAGGTAAGGAAACAGCTACAGATAGCTTTAGGAACATGATTTCGATCCCATTAGTTTGTGGTATTGTAACACGTGAAGGAATTGGATGCGAATGGTTTTGAAAGATAGGGGTAATTCATTAGCAACTAGAATGCATTTAATGGGCAGAATGCTATGTATGATATTGATAGAATCTATCTAAATCATGTGTTTTGAAATTGTGATATCAATAGAGACGGTTATAGACGAGGTTATTCAATTTATGAATAGTTAGATGACATTAGCATGGGTCAAGTAACAAATATAGTGAATTCAAACATAAGAAATGATTTACCAATTAGAGTGCTTGAGAAGTGTTCATATAATAGATGATAGACATGAAAAATAATTTTGCTATCTATCCAAGACTATATGAGTAATTTACATGTCTTCCTTTTTGAAAAATCTGTGTCTTTCTATCTATGAATTAGTATGCAATCCACTAACAATCTTTTACCATCTTTTCTAGTCACCCACATATGATTCTAAATATCATTTTCAAACATGGTATTCACAGACACCAATCCTATTTCAGCTTTCAAGTCCAGAAGCTATTTACATTTCTTTTAACCATACCAACGGGTTTCCCATGCCCCCTCCATTAATCACTTTTGCATATAAAATCACCCATCAATAATACCAGATCTCCTTCATCACAATTACTGACACGCTCATTCAACTGCTCCCAAAACACTTACCTCTCTACATCCTCCATCTTGGTTGCCAACAGCATCATCACCCATCTCTCGTAATACACTTCCATGTTTAACCACAGCAGTTAGGAGCTCACTTCCTTACACTCTTTCAAACATTTTCATGATCTTACCCTCACACCAACGCCCGACTTTACCCCTAGAGACATTTCCAAACTATTACTTCCACTATTCCCTTGACTTTCTATTCACTCATCGCCAGAGCTTTCAGCTTTCTATCCTCAGATATAACATACTACCTATCCCGATCCCTTCCATCTTATTTACAAGCACACATACTCAGACACCACATCCTAATCCTTCAGTGAGGATGAGCTTTCCTTACTTGGCTCCCTCGTATGCACCTTCATTTAGAAACTGAAATACAAGAAGTGAAACGTTTCCAACCCCTCCCTCTTTCGTCCCTTTAAGCCACCTTCTATAGAATAGTTGCCAAAGTAACCAGCATTTTAACTAAAATTTCAGAGATAGTATAAGTCTTATGCTCATGAACTAACACTAATACCCTCAAGTTATTTGGGTTTCTTATGAATAGTATGTGGGAACCATATATATCTGGGTCTGCGTTTTCTTTCTTTCTCATTTCTTTTGTTGCTTGCAGTGAGTGAAAGATGGAAAGATTTTTCTCAGGTGACTGTAGACCAGATTATCAAAAGTGGGAAACATATAAGAGCTTTGTAATATAAACTTGCAACCAGATAAAGGATTTGGGTCTTGAAGAAGAGAGAGTGGGACGTACCATTATGACAAATGGAAAGGTGATGGTGGTGGAAGGAGGTGATACAAGGGGAGAGACGGGTTTTCATACCAGTCTTCCTAATAGTGAGGCAGTAATAGAGCCACCACAATTATGCGACCATTACTCCAACCTATGGTGAAAGTGTCCTCAGTAGAGAAAAATAGCTTTAAGAAGAATAATGGTACTTATAAAGCATTCTATTTTTTCGAAGCAGATTCTGTGGTGTTCAGCTTATGAACTTTTCAGTAAAGATTATACTAAATGAAATGCTTGTTAATTTGTTTTATTGCACAACTTAATGGTAGAGTTTTACAGTCTAATGTGTGTAATGATGTAAATTAATAACCAGCCCTAAACAATGGGTTCTAACGCCATCCGATTTCAGCTAGGGGCACAGTAGCGCTACTGACGTTCTAGGCAATGTCAGCACAAGGGGCCTTCGACCGCTTCTCCTGGCCTGTTTGTCTAGTAGTATGATTCTCGCTTAGTGTGCAAGAGGTCCCGGTTTCAACTCCCGGACACGGCCATATATCATATATCTCTAAACTTATTTCTTGATCATTCAACTTCTCGTACATACCTTTATGACACACGTCTCAGACATTTATATCCAAATCATCTGAATATCAAAACCATATTTCTTTATTAATGGATATTGCTTGGCACATACATATGAAGATCTTGAGACATCTTGAAGTCTGTTAGACAGGAATGAGGTTTGTGTTTGTCTGCCTCAACATACAATTTGCTCATATTGCTCCAATCTCAGACATGTCTTTCCTACCTTTTGGAATTTGAGGGCTTTCAAACGTGTGTGTGTGTCTGCGTGTGTGTGTGTGTGTGTGTGTGTGTGTGTGTGTGTGTAACTTGAGCAACCCCTACTCCTGATCAACCTATATTACGACATCATGAGACGACCTGACAAACACAGCACTTCTATCTAATCTATTCGATACCGGAATCCCACCTACCAAGTCTCTGGGAACGAAAGATGATTATAATTGATTGACTGCAAAACACGGCTCTCTGTCTCACTGTCTGTACCTGGCTTTATGATCATAAATGTCTGATGGCAGAAGACCCGCACCTCAGGCAAACACACCCGTAAACATTATTTGATTTGGCTCATCACAAGTATCTCCAGATGAGAACGTTGTATTCCAGGATCAAGTATCACTGAGAAGGGTTTGAGGAATATTGAATCATACGAGTCACTTCTACGCATGGACGCAACACAGAAACGTCTTCTTGTAGTGAGTGTAAATGAATTTAATCTAAGGATCCCTTCCAAGGACGAAGATACTGCCATCACTACCGGGTTTGTCAGAGGAGCAAGGGAATCCAAACCTATGCAAAATGCGACGTCGATCTCAATACGGGAGACTCGAAACGCTTCATTGACAGACTCGCCGAGTTGTCTTATATTGTTTTCTTCTAATTATTCTTCGTCAGGTGGAGATTGTCATGTGGAGGTCGGGCGGGGGGCAGGCGGACTGAGAGAAGAAATATTGAGGAAACAGACGAGAATGAAGGAGACGAGGCAGAAGACTCAGAGTTGGAGAGGAAGAGGAGGATGTAATGAAAAAGTAGTAAAAGGAGAGAAGTAAGAGAGTAAGAGGAATTACAGGAGGTAAGGACGCTTAGGAGAAACTGAAGAAGAAAACGTAATAAAGTCACGAAGAGTAAATGGAAGAAATGCAAAGAAAGAGAACTGAAGAATTGAAGAACGAGAGGCCAACACAGAAGAATAAGAATAATAAGAAAACATGATACAGGAAGAGAAGAACTAACGCAAGAAAAGTCCTGAACACAGGGAATCATGAGATGACCTGAGCAGGGAAAATCACTTGTATGCATGACGCTTTGGAAGGCCAGCCAGCCAGCCGGGAACTGCCTGCCAGTAGCGATGAGGAATCGTGCGGGGAAAAAGTAACAAAGTAAACGTACGTTTTCCCCCGAGTGTTTACCTGACACAAACAAAAGCGATCAGGGATCAAGATCCTTAAGATTAGATTCTGCGTTAACCTGCATGATTATAGTCACAAAGTTCTGCTTTATCACTTACCACAATTAACTACAAGCAAAATACTGAGTCCCAAGATCCAACACTTAATGGAAAAAATAGCAAATAATCCATAA
This sequence comes from Panulirus inflatus, assembly GCA_032361765.1. Lineage (NCBI taxonomy): Eukaryota > Metazoa > Arthropoda > Malacostraca > Decapoda > Palinuridae > Panulirus > Panulirus inflatus. The sequence continues at coordinate 5,239 of JAUUDY010629734.1, read as the reverse complement.
TATGTTTATGAGTTTTATCAATTACGAGATAATTTTCTCTTTTGTTTTATAACCAAGTATGTGTTGCGCCACTTAGGTAGGTCAGGTCAGCCATCAATGTTCTAAATTTAGTGTATCCATCTAAGTTTTCTTATATGATAAGTAAGTTTATTGATAGAAATGACGAGTTATGGCAATGAAGATATACACAGTCAAATATTCATTACTCGTACAAACACCTGAGTAGTCAAGTTTTTGATAAGTTTAGTAAAACTGGCGTTATCTTCAGCTCACACGGTGGTATAATGTTTGTTTCTGTTTGTTTATAAATGAAATATGTAGAAAAAATGATAGTCGAGTGGTGCTCAAAATTTCCTGATGGCTGAAGTAGGTTGGCGAATGTAGATCAAAAGAGGTGTGTGTGTGTGTGTGTGTGTGTGTGTGTGTTTGTGTGTGTGTGTTGGTGTGGCGAGGGTATCAGGGTCTGCTCATATAGATGACTGCACAATTATGGTTAAAGGCTTTAGTTTGGAAGAGGCGATCAGTACACACAGGTAACACAAACCAAACACCCAGGAATCATCGACCAGACCCCTGAAAACCATCCAATTGTCCCCCGAGAACCACCAATCAAACCCCTGAGACGCAACCACCAGAACCCCTGAAAAACCACCCACCGTACCCCTGAGAGCCATGCATCAGACCCCCGCCTAAAACAACAACAACAAAAAAAGCCATCCACCACATTACTGAGACGCAACCATCAGACCCCCTGAGACGTAGCCACCAGACCCCTGAGAGGCAACCCCCAGACCCCCTGAGACGCAACCACCAGACGCTCTTAGACGCAACCATCAGACCCCCTGTGACACAACCACTGTGCTTCTGAAAGTCACCCACCTGAGGTAGTTGTTAAGGTCGCCATGTTCCATGTACTCGAAGACCATGAGGAGCGGGTCCGAGTTGTAGCAGACGCCGTAGAAGCTGACTATGTTCTTGTGTTTGAGATTATTGAGCAGCTCCACCTCCCTCTCTAGCTCCTGCCGCGCCTCCGGCCCCACGCTCTTCAACGTCTTCACCTACGGGAGGAGAGGAGCATATGTGTGTTGACGAGGGAATCAGGTAGTGATGAGAACTATTAGACCAGAAAACAAGTGATCATTCTTGAATGTTTTGCCACGTAGAACATTGAAGTGAGCGTCGCTAGACGTCACAAAACTACATTGAATGTCCCCATGAAGTCCTCAGACGTGTCAGAACTGATGTACTCACAGCGACCTGTGTTGGTCGACTCCAGCCATCGTCGAGGATGCCCAGGTACACACGACCGAAGGCTCCCTCACCCAGCTCCGAGACGAACTTGACGTGGTCACGAGGGATGACGGGAGCCTGCCACAACAACGAGAGAGAGAGATGCAAAGTTTGAAGGCAGATATGGAGAGGGAGAAAGTTGAGATACAATTGAAAGAAATCATTGTTTCATTTGATATCAATAGAAATAAAAGATCGAGGTATATAGCAATAGTATCTCATATCACCAACTGAATAACTATAATATATAAAACAGTACAAAATATATGATCAGTTGACTGTATTCCTGTACCTAAACATAACGGAAGATCCTCGTAATTTATATTTTCTCTTCTTGTTACAAGCAGTCAGCAAAATGATGGAGGGAAATGAATACAAATGTGAATAAAGTCGTGTATCCCAACCGTCATGTTATGAGGGATGGCATTTTACATCTATCCCAACTCCTGCATGACATGAACAAGGCTACACCACGTCTATCCCAACACGTTTGACAAGATTTATCCAGAGTTTGATTTCCTCTACTGAAGTTCTCCCCCTCCTGAACCCTACGGGATGATCTCTAACCCTCTCCCACTACCGCCTCTCTCTCTCTCTCTCTCTCTCTCACCTGTGGCTTGGACGGAGATATCTTGCCGTTGCCGATGTACTCAGGGTTCTCGACGAGCCTGTCTGCACTGAGGGGCATCAACTCCTGAAGCTGCAGACCATCGCTCTTTTTGTGGCAGTCCTCGTCCCTGCACAGGCACCCACTGCTTCTATTACAATCTCTCCTACTTACAGGGCCAGGCTAGTGTGGGGCGAGGGTGACGTGGCAGGGTGCAGCGAGGGTGACGTGGCAGGGTGCAGCGAGGGTGACGTGGCAGGGTGCAGCGAGGGTGAATGGTGGGACAAGGCTAGTGTGGTGATAGGATTTGGCTAAGGTGACGTAACAGGGTGTAGTTAGGGTGAAAGGTAGGGCCAGTTTAGTGTGGCGTTGGAATTTGGTTAGGGTGATGTGGAAATGTATAGTTTTAAGACGAATGATTGGGCAAATTAGCGTGGTGATAGGATTGGATGAGACTAGGGTGAGGATATGGTATGTATAGGGTGAAGAAAGGTCCAGCGAGCTCATAGTTTTTTTCAGAAGAATGTGAAGAGCTAGGGCGTGGCTAGGGTGATAGGTTGACTAGGCTATGGTTAAGATGTGGTAGGTTAAGGGTGTGGCGTATCTAGGTTGCCCTTAGGGTGCAGCTATGTCGAGGATCAGCTATGATAAGACCAAGATATACAACTTCAGTAGTTTGGACCACATAGGTAAACTCTTAGTGCTCTGGTTATAATGATCTAGTATTCACCCTCATTACCTACTATTCAATCCTCCTTCTTCCTCCCTTTTCTCTTCCTCCTCCTTATCACATCATCTTCTTCCTCCTACTCCTCCTCCTCCATATCTTATCATCTTCATCTTCCTCCTCCTCCTCCTCCTCTCATCTTCCTTGCTACGAGGGGTAGAAGACTAATCATATAACGGTAAAATTCCTCATCTATCTATCAAACGTTTATCATTCAATATTACTCATTATTCATACATTTTGCAATCATTATTCATATATCTCTTATAACATACTATCAAAAAGATATTTCTCATATATTTTCACTCAGCTCTTCACGCATCACTTACATATCCTATCCCAAAAGCAACAGTGACCAGGAAAAGATGTAGCATCTATAGATATGTAACTGACACATAGCTTCATATTCATGAACAAAAGATACACACACACACACACACACACACACACACACACACACACACACACACATACACATATACACACACAGCAGTAAATCTTCCTAAGCCTTGCCTAAGACACCAAGTAAACTTAGGGTTAACTATAGGACATTTCTATGTCATTTTCAGGTGAGAGACTTACATGAAGGTGATCTGGAAGGGCGAGTCAGGACACGGGTCGGAGTCCAGCTGGGGTCGACCCCGGGACCTGCGCAGGTTGCGCACCAACAACAGCGTTATGCCGATCACCATCACCATCGCGCAGGCG
>JAUUDY010629625.1:0-16760 GCA_032361765.1 Panulirus inflatus | reverse complement strand
TTTATACAACGAAGAATTTGGAATTTGTACATTTTTATTAGATTCTAATTCAAAAATTGGAGAGACGACTATTTCCTTTCTCTCTCATTATCTAACAGTAGACTCGTTGAACATGAGATACCTGACCTGACCTATAGTTTTGGTTTCTCATTACAGCTCAGCTCCTCCTGAGATTTTCCATTGTGTCTTATAAATTCATCATGTTTTGTGTAGTCAACATAAAAATGTCTGAAAAAACCCCATCAGGATGTGTTTTATAAGCTGAAACAAGCTCATGAAAGGAATTCTGAATTAATCACCAATTCTTTATAAAGGAAGGTAGGTTCAATGTTTGGAAAAGCCTCCCAGGTGGGCGATACGTCATTACCAGTGAAGCTGAACTGAACAAGTTCCTCTGTGATTCTGGCTCTCCTGCCAGTTCAGATCCACCTCAACCTGCCTCCCTTCAATGGGTGAGCCACGAAGCCCACAAAGATGAATGTTCACCTAATTCATCTCACCTTAAGCACCAATGATTCCTGGAACGTTACATGCTCGTGCCTTATATTGATCCAACCATATTTTTCTTCACTTATCTTAAGGTCAGTGCTATCCTAATGTTTTATGGTTACAGCCTCCAGTTTCTCAGAAAATGTTTGAAATATCTAATGATTAAAATCTGAAATATTCAAGATATTTGAAATACTTAGAAAATCGAGATCTCAATGTTTAAAACTCGGCTCACCATACTTACAAATCTTTGAAAAAAATACTGTCAAAGTGAATGAGAACAGCACTGATTTCAATCATGTTATTAGATCCCTTATATGACCAAAACAATGACTTAAGAGCAGTACCAGCCGTAGGTGATCTTTAAACTTAAGTATCCTTATCTGTCAGAAACTCGTCTGGAGGATGAGGTAGCTGAGCTACTTGATATACCTGGACATCCCCAACATAGAACACATCCTGCAGACCACAAACTCACTTATCTCTGTACGAATCATTAACGTGAACAGTCGGTTGGGTGAATACATTTCTGCGCTGCTTGTAATCAACGTCTGAAATGCAGATAACGATTACAAATGTAATGTGAATAATTGGATGACGTGTGTGAATGAATTTGATATTAGAAACATCAAATAATCTATTAAAACAAATTCAATAGACACCTTTTATCAACGGGAAGAGATCTTAACACTGACCTATATAGCTTCTCAAAGTCTGCACACCTTTCTCTGGATACGTACTATAACTACAGCCACCAGGACCTCTGACAAAAATCTCTTACCTTGCCTGACCACGTTTGAACTAATAACATACGGTACCGAGGCAAGTCAAATTAGGCGGACGACATACCACAACCTTACCTTCCTTATCACTAGTTTTTTGAGGCCGTACCTTTAAAAGAGTCAATACGGGTGTCAGGCTTCAGAGTGAAGATGGGGTTGATAACTTCACTTTACAAAAAAAGCAATACTGATTAAGGAAGGGAATCTCTTGATGCGTCTGAGGTTAAACCATGTATTATTACCAAGTTCCTAAATCATGGAATACATGCATAATATAATCACAATGATACACATCTTTACTAAAGTGTAAAGATAAAAGAAAAAATTCAAATGTCTGAAAAAATATTGAGTTATGCCTCTTAGACTGAAAATATGTATTGATATGGAGAAACAGATATCAACGAAGATCACAAAAATAGTTTAAGAAAAAAATTGTTCAGTCAGCTTTACGAACACATTTGGGAGAACGAACATAGTATGACTGGCAATCCTAAGGAATCCAAAAATACTAGGAACATTTGGCGAAATATCGTTCGAAAATCATTCAGACAAAACAATAATATTCAATAAAAAGTCAGCAAAACTAATGAGTATTGAAACTTCTTCCATAAATGACTATTACAACGTCAGGTCGAAATTAACCAGCTTCTGTGCATCTTTGGAGAAAAAAGATTTCCAAAGATCCTTAAGATGAAGAATGATATCGACGGGAATTTCCGCAGCCATTATAATCATCCTTAAATCATATCGAAGGATCTCCAGTAACTAGATCACTGAAAAGAAAATCGATTGGATTTAATGATATGTTCCTTGATTACGCACAAAATATTTATTTACCAAAATCACCTATTGTTGCCCTTTCTCAATAAAGAATCCAAAATAGTCGCAAGACACGCTAGATATTAATAAGATTAAGTCCAATATACAAGACCAGGATTTCAGTGATGTCAGTGCCAACAAACAAATTTCTAATTGGTCAGTACTCTGAAAATATTTCCAAAGATCAAAGATTGTAATCTACAGGCTGGTTTGGATCTATGTTGCACCACAGACAAGTGATCTCAGACCTAATGTACTTATTGCCAGGTAATACCGAATGTCTCACTGAAATTTCTTTTCTCCAACCCAAACCTATTTGATTATATCGAATCTTCACTAATAACTTATTAAACTTCAGCTTAATAACACTACTAATTGGTGTAGGATTCAGTGATACCTGTAAAAGAATACAATCTTAAAATCTATTTTACCCAGAGGTATGGTAATGAAGAAGAGTATGGTTATGAGAGCTGAGGAGTGTGTGTTAAAATGTTTTGAAGGTAAAGAAAGCGAGTGAAAGGAAGTTGACAAAAAGCATATACGAGTTGACAGTGGAGGTAGCATTCCAATACTAAATGGTGTAGGAGTAAACTCATGGGAGTATATCCAAGTCTTACTTATTTCTCATTAAAATGATCTTCCGCAAAAATTCCAACGTTTCAACCATGTTCTTTGCTGATGAAATATAGTTCTCTTCTTGTATAAGGATTTCAATGCGATTAGTACGATGATTGAATATCAAGTAAAGGTGTGCGATAGTATCACTGTTGACATTCTTACCTTTGTCATAGACGATTCGTTTCATAATGTCGTTGAACAGTATGACGTTGAACCAATTTGACACAAGGATTAATGTGGCCGAAACGCAAAGCAAAATGATATGTAAATTTCTTCAAATTCTATTGCTAAGAAGTACGACTCAACCGTCCATATACTGCCATTTGCAAGAAGATATCAAAAAAAGTAGGAATTATAAAGATTCTACCAAAAAAATCAACCCCTATGATATGATATTTCTCATTAATCTGCGCTTACGCTAGTTTATGTACTGGTCATTAAAAACGTTTCTTATTTCGTTAAAATGACCACTTTCATTGACACAAACTCCCGTTAGGTAAAACATAATAAACCTTCTCATAACCTGTAAAGTGTTTCAGATATTCACACATACCTTTTTATCGTGAATCTCATATCTATGTGTAAACCTAAAATATATATAGTAACGTCTATGGTCACTTGGGTTAATTCGTGTAAGACCAACCCAGTGGTGAAATCCATTAAAGACATCAAATGATAGAAAGCCTCCTAAACAACGATCAAATTCATTCATTTTGTTCTGGTCTAGTTACTCTAGGAAAAGAAAAAAAGAATTGAACTCCTAATTGCATTCTGAAAAATGCTTTCCATCAAACTATATGTTATTGTATATTCATCTTCACTTTACGGCTTAGTACACAAACTTGTTTCAGTAACACTGCATTTTCATATTTCCTATGTATAGTTGATCAGACCACAGTGTTTGCTCTTGTGCATACGGTGCTAAGCAACCGTATCAAACAATACATTGGCACTGTAGTGGATCTATACATTTCATACATAGTGATACGTGTATATCTCACGGAACATAAATCACCTAGTAATACTCAGTCTAATATCTTGATTTGAATGATATAATGTTTAATCATACAAAAGCCATATCATAGTCCACATCGTTTCTCGTAACTGAACCAAAACTACAGCGTACTGACGTTCTTGTACCTCACGTGTTATCACGATTGAGTAGCTCTTGAAACGACAGATGATGCAGGTGGAACTCTCCTCAGAACTATTATATTTACAGACTGCTATGACTCCTGACAACCACATGTGTCATTCGTAAAATGAAATCGTCAAGTGTACGTAATGTATATTTCATCTGTCTTCATCCTCTTCTCTGTTGTTACATAGTTTCCCCAACATTCAGGTCCTAGTCTTGTCGAGAGGCACCTTGGTACAGCTCCTCACTCTGCCTTGGTTTTGTCATCTACATTGAGCAATGCTTCATTCTATTCAAGTTATACACTTTGTCCTCCTCCATCCCCTGTTCCTGCTCTGGTGTAGCCCCTCTCTTTGCCGTGATATGACTTTGATCTCTGTGTTGGTTTGGCCCGACGTATCATCTTGGATCCGCCTCTAATTTTACCCCAGATCATCCTTAGCTACTCCCTGGACCAGACCTTTCGCTCTGCCTATAATTCCGCCATAGTTCAGCCGCCTACTCAGCCTTGGGATCGTTGTACAGGTACTGGATTCGCCTTGATCCAGTCCTCATCCACCCTTGTCTAACCCCAGCACCTCCTTCTTCATATGGCTGCAAACTTCTTTGATTCAGCTGCAAACTTCTTACCTTCATGCAATCAAGCATTTGATGTTACCGTCCTCAAAGTCCCCTTGAATTTCACCATTGTTGCCAGCCTAACATACATGTTACTAATGGATAGCTAAGTCTATGCCTGCCAATTTCCTTTTGTAGGAAATACTCCAGACTGGCAACTCTGGGTATGTCAAAGACTAAACACTTACGCTGCACCGAACATCAATGATGCGAGAACCTATCAGCGAATTGCGAGTGGGAGACGATGAGTCGCAGTTAACCTAAACAGGTTGCGAAAAATATATTGTTATAGTAATTTTTTTAATTACTCTTATCCTTTATAAGTCTAGTTTTTCTGTACATATTCGAGAGTTTATTGCCAGACGCCATCTTGCCATCTGTTACCACTGCTCACTTTATTATTTAGTTCATAGACAGAGTATAGTTTACCTGCACCACCAACACAGCAAAAACATAGGCTTTGTAAGATACTTATTAGTTTAATGAAGCAGAATTAACAGGAAATGTCTGGAAGTCACGCAAGACGCTGCTTAGATGGCTTAGAGGCACGTCAACCAGTTTGTAAAAAGAAAGTTTATCAGTTATGGATAGTTTTATGTTGTCTGTTGAAAGACAGTTGCAGGTAAACTTACGTTTGTTTACTTACGACACTGCCACCTCTGCTCATCGTACAACTACACTTACGTTACCATGGCGGCTCCTGTTACAACTTCTTGGACAACTGTGACTGGACACAATATTCATGTATCAACATTGATACTGCTATTACTTCCACTACTACTACTACTACTACTACTACTACTACTTTAATACTCCCGTTCTCACTGCTACGAATTTTCTATTACTTCTACTACTTTTAATAGTAATGCTAGTTCAATTACCATCATTGCTCTCCCAATATCACTATGACGACTGTTAGATATACTTCACAGACGCTGACCACTGTTCTTACCACCACCGTTATACACTTACGAAAACCACTGTTACGACTACTATTTCTATTTCTGTCACCCTTAAGACCTCCTTCACTATTTCCTCTTAAGGTAATATGAACGATAAAAGCTTCACATAAAGTATAGTGTCCCTTTTAAGACTAGCATTAGAGCTTAAGATGTTGGTTGCAGACAGAGCCTCACGTGACATTTTAGAAAAACGATTCCACTTGAATCTACAATAGCATTCTTCGCAATGTAATCCTTCAGCGTGGGACAATGATGGCGACTTTATTGATAAGTACTTACATATTTTCATAGCATTCTTAGCGAAATCAGCAAAAGGTGTTGGTAATATTGATGATTATTTATCTAAAGGTGATGATGATGGTGTTGATGATGGCTGAACAGGGAATTGATGCTGTGATGATGATGACGCGGTTGATAAAGGTAATTCTGATTTAGGAGATCGTGCTCATGACAGTGATAAAGATAAGAGCCATTAGCAATAAAGATAAGGTTGATACTAAGCGTTATATGTTGGAGAGGATGCCATCGAAAATCATGATAGTTATAGATAGGATATTGATAATTATGATGAATTGACGATAGAAGCGATTATGTTAGTGCCTGTGAGTGCGATGAAGCTGATAATTATGACGACAAGGATGGATAAGATAATGATTGTGATAATGGTGATGACAATAAAGATGATGATGAATGTAATGTAGACAGGTGTTCCTCCTCCTTGTAACTGAAGAGATGGACGAGTGGATCATTGATGCGTGCCATCGAAACATATGTACGAGGCTTTTCAGTCTCATATCATTGCACTCTTATAATGGTTGTACACAGGTGCTAAAGTATAGGAATAATATCTTCAAGGTCCAATAAAAGTTTCAGCCTAAAGGCTTTAGACAGGCGCTAGAATCCCATGCATGGATCGTAAAAGCCTCCAAATTAATGAATCTGGAAGGGAGTTAAAACCTATGATATAATAGTCACTGAGGAATCCTAGAGCCTTTTGGTGTTATGATTAAGGGGACAGAGTCTCTCCTGGAACGTTGCTTCAGTAGACAATAGAGCATCTATCACTATAGCTTTAGAAATGACGCAGAGTCTCTGGTATGGGTGTTCTAGACTGCTATTAAATCATTCGGTAAAATATTGCCGTTGAGGGTATTCAGGCCTTTGATTAGATGACTTTAGCAGTCTTAGACCACATAGTATAATCCATTTAACAGGGCGTTAAGCATTAATGCCTAGGGTATCTTAGCTGACGAGAAACATCGAAGCATTTAGTTTGATGGCCAGTCGATGGCCTCCAGATTTTCTAGCCTCATCTTTCTAGAAGAGTAGCTGGATAAAGCGCTCGCCAAGGTCTGACTGACGCCACTGCCATTATGACAGAATTAAGGATTACATTCCCGATGGCTGTGTAGCATAGTAATATATCGCCAACTTTCTTATCATGAGCATGAAGAACGACCTTTGAATATACGGAACAATGTTATAATCTATCTGATATACACAGTACATGAAGGAGGACGAGGAGATATATGCAGCTGCATGAAGAGACCCATGATGAATCAAGCAGTTTGCCAAGCAAGGGTAGAATACTCAATGATCAATTTGCCGTAGGCAAATATAGATTCTAATTGGCGGAAGAGAAGACTGAAACAAGAAGATTACTGGAGAAATAAGAATATCTCAATCCGTGTGGTCAGTCGTCTCAAAATTTTCGCAGAACACCATCGCAACTGATAACAGCATTAGCCATGGTTCTCACTTGGTCTGAGGTGTTGCGTGCAGTGTGCTTCACCAGCTGCTGCCGCTGGGAGCCTCCAGGACCGAATATCACACCAGTAAATTTGCGTTTTTCTCTTCGTTTTCAGTTAATTGTTCATGTTTGACTGGTTATTTACATATGGCCGTTTTTACGACGCAATTTTCAAAGAATTGGTGGACCGTATCTCACTTCAATTTGTCTGAGACTGAACCTCCTCTTACGTGATTAATTTTGTTAACTGATGTGTATGTTAATCACAAGCATCGATATCCATAGTGGCAAGTAGTTATCTCCCTCTCAGCACCTACAGTAAAAATACGACGAGTGTCTTTTTATGGCGAGAATTTGCCTCTTATGAAAGTCGATGACTTGGGATGTGATTCCCTTTTTTTTTTCAACCTGAAGCCGAGATCTCCCAGATAATTCCGCTCCTTCATTGTTTTGCTACACATATCACCGTGATGGTAGCCTGGATCAAATGATCATTATGCCCTAAGATGGTCTGTCTGGCGTAATCACCGCACCCAAGCAAGGGTGAGTCTTTGTCTCTGGCATCAAGCCGACTGGATCATCACCGTTCCTACTGCCCAGGTGAAGCTCTGAGGACAACAGCAATAGGCAACAGCCACTCAAGGCACGCCACTCAGTATCTGATGCATCTACTAGGTAGATAAAGTCTACCTGGCCGCTGATGCTTTACCCCTTGACCGCAACTACCAGCTCCGTCAACAAACAAGAGCAGAGGAGCTGATTTGGACCGACCTGAGCGAGTCATGACCAACCACCCATGGGCTCCAGAGCAGATGCGCAGGTGGCGAATACATTTCACTTGTTATTGTGGTAACCAAGCCGTATAATTAGGCAGATTCATTCTTTTACCAGAGATTCTGCTAAGCTAAATTTCCTTGTCCTCCAGCCGCTGGTAACCTCGTATTAACCTTCTTATCTGCCGACCTTAGTCTGTGCTCCTAATTGCCAGCCAGGCTCTGTGGAGGAAACGTCGTCAGTGCTGAAGGTAACATCATCATTATATGCAGGAGGAGCAGGAGCAGCCCGTGGTAAAATTCTGTTAAGATCTCTTACTTTGATACATAGGAATATCCGACATTTCATTTCGGTACTTCAACTGGACATGTAATTAGAACAAAGTATTAATCCGCGAAAAACAAACAAAAAAGTCTTGAAATTGTATTTTATCGCTTTATTGCCTTTTCCTCTTGCAACAATATCAGTTAGTTCTAAATATTCCTCTTCGTACGTTCTTGATGTCAATAGGAATTATTGATAGATGAATCATAATCTAGTGTTGCGAAGATTTGATCTTTTTCTTCAAAAAGTCAGAATTATTCCCATACAATTGATAATTCTCATGAGAAAGGCAAAGTTGTTCACTGGAAGATAAAGATTATTTTTGTATGATACGAATCTTTATATAGATAGCGCCAGACTTGCTGAGCCTGGGAAACAAGAAGGAAGGGGGAAAAAAAAAATCCAGGCAAAAAGAAAGTCCTTAATTCATAGAGGCAGGGCACTCCAAGCACGAGTGGCAACTTTTCTTTCAGGAATTCATAATCATGCCTGCATGATTATACTTCTCACAGAAGAACGTCTATATATTTGTATATATCATTTCCATGCAGATGACAGACTTTATAGAACGAGTCTAGAGATTCCCATCCAAACAGGTCTTCCCTAGACTGATGTCAGGGGGTTTAAAGTTGCTCAGTTCCCTGGTAGTGAATTAGATTACACGTCTGGATGGCTCTGTGTTACGTGTTGTTGAGAGACTTGATACCAAGATCGTAAAATCATTCTTGTAATGCCACATCTCGATGTCGGAAAATGAATTTTCCTCAAGCGGGTGAGGCAGAAAAATCTCACAGCTCTGTGATATTGCTCTACCGTCACCATAAGGCAAGAATGTTCTGTCGTCTCAAGAAAATGAGGATGCTGAGATGTCACAGCATGATACAGTGACGTCACAACGTGGTTAGATTTCTATACCACCACAGCGCGGTGAGGACGACATACCGTCACAACACGGTGAGGTTGCTAGACCATCACGACACGGTGAGGTTGCTATACCATCACGACACGGTGAGGTTGCTATACCATCACAACACGGTGAGGTTGCTATACCATCACGACACGGTGAGGTTACTATACCATCACGACACGGTGAGGTTGCTACACCATCACGACACACTGTGGGGTTGTAACGTCGCCACATCAAGGTGAGGATGTATGTGCGGTCTACATGCTGAGGCTACTACCCCGTCACAACCGGGTGAGGCACAGTTGTACTGTCGCATCTCACTGCACCTTGTCGCTGGGGAGCGGCGATGATGCGTTCCTCCTCTCCTCACGTGACCGTAGCACGCCCTCAACTACTCTTAAATATTCCTTAACCTTGATTTATGTCCTGTGTAATTACAAAATAACTATCGTTCCCTCAAACTAGGGCAGATAATGAGGCTACGACTGACGTTAACTGCGCAGGGGGTTTGAGAGATGACCTTTTAAGAATTCATATAGAAAAATGAAGATGCAGGTTTGTGAGCGAGTTTTGGGGAATCTTGCTCTTACGGCAAGCAATTTATTCTGACGTCTGAGAAATGGGCTTCAGCTGTTAATAGTTAGAACTAGAGGCACATCCCGGTACAGAGATATGCTACTAAATATGCATGACTAATTTGGAATCCTGGTGGCACCAATTATTTTGCTAGAAAGCTCAATTTAGGCTCCAAGTATATGTAAGATTAGGTGCAAAAGTTAAAACTTGAATGATGGAAAAAAGATATGACACTATGAATTATAAGATGCATAAATGAATAGGTTTTCTATGAAATTTACCAGTAGAGAAAAAAAGAAAAGGGAAGAATTACAGTTCTGATAGTGTTCAACTTCCAGTATTGTATCTTGAACAGTGTTCTAAATTTTGCACAATACTATAGTACATGTAAAGTTCAAATATACGAGAGGAGTGATGCAGATACCGGTAGACCATATATGAGAAAGATGCTTGGGATCAGTTAGATCACATAAGAAAATGTGTTTAAGGTACAGTTTGTCCACATAAGAGGAGAGGTAATGTGGATAAATAAGAAGAGAAACATCAGGTAAAGCTCTACCGTATGTAAAGAGACAAGTACAGCTTGATTATACAAGATGAGAGGCCGGAGGTACAGTCTAACCTTATGTGAGGAGATGCTGTGGCGAGAGTTTGACCATATAAGAAGTACAGCAGGTACAGCTTATTCATATGGAAGGAAATACAGTAGCTCCAGCTTCACCATACTCTAGAGGAGGTGGTGTGAGTACAGCTTCATCATTTAAGAGGATGTGCAACTGGTTCAAAGTTACCATATAACAGAAAATCCCTTAGGCACAGTTTGTCCTAACGAGAAGCAATGTTTAAGGCCCTGCTTCGTCATATATGAGGATATGCAGCACGCGTAGCATACGTATATAACAGGAGATACTGAAAATATCTAACTTATAATCAAGAGAAGATATTATGGCTACGGATTGGCAATAAAAGGGGTGATACTGCAAGTATAGGTCATCCCTATATAAGAGACATACAGTATCAAGTACCTTATGACCATATAAAAGGAGATGCTGTATATACAATTCAAATGTATATGAAATACTGTAGATGTAGATTTTCTGTGTAAGAAGAGTTACTGTATATACAACTTAATCACAGTGAAGATGCCATAGACACAACATGACTATATTAGAGGATATTCTGAAAATACTATTTGATTAGATGAAAGAATATGCTGCTGGTACGGCTTTGAAGTATGTGATGGTATTACAAACATAACTTAACTATGCGGATACAGCCTGATGCAGCTACAGGTTTTCAATATATCATAAAGACGCTACAGGTAACATTATAACTACATAGGAAGTTATGCTGTAGCTATAACTTTACCATATTTGAGGGAGTAATACAGTTACAGTTCAAGTATTTACGAGTTGATGCTGAAACTACAATGCGATTATAACTGGGACGATTCTGCAGTACGACTTGACCATTAACATCTTTTTTAACGGAAAAGTTTTGAGGTATGAAATGATTATAGTGAAGAACATACTGCAGGAACACGGTGGCTAGGATGAGAAGCTACAAATATACCTTAATCATTTAAGACACAGTCCTTCAGGTACAACTTATTCACTTACCAGGCGATGTTGAAAGTGCAAAATCACTATATAAGAGTACATTATGTTCTTTATCATATAAGAAAAAATGCAGGTACAATGTGGCTATGAATGAGGAGATGTTACACGTTAAGTTAACGAATGTAAGAGATATTGCACTTACGAAATGGCCATATAATAGGAGATGTACCAGATGTAGCACGACTATAGTAGAGGGAAAGCTGTAGGTACAGCTTGACCATATGAAAGGATATTCATAAGGTACACTTACACAATATTAAGGAGATGCTGCCGGAACAATCTTCTCAAAGAAGAGTTACTGCAGTTAACCTTTACCGGAGAGGAAGAAATTTCGCAGGTACCGCTTGAGTGTGTCAGGATAGAGACTCAAAACCAAGCGGGATCATATGAAAGGAAATAACGTAGGAAAGTATTAACTATATAAGCGGACATACTGCAAATATCGTATGATTAGACAAAAGGAGACGCTGCGGTTCAAAGTTAAACGATGTGAAAGGTAATGCTAACGAATGGTATGACTATATAAGGGGAAGCACAGCAATTACAACATGGCTATATAAGAGAAGTTTAACCAAAAATAGAAAGCTGATGCTATAGGAACAGCTTAATCATGTTTAACAACTAAAGATATAGCTTTAGCATTTATGAGATGCTAAGGATATGATTTCAAAGTTTTGAGCTCTTACTATCATCATAACATACAAGAGATACAAAGGGGTGTAGTTTGACCATATATACTAGGAAATTCTACAGGTTTAGTTTGATATTAGAAGAAAAGATGCTCCAGTTCGATCATACAGGTACACAATTTAACTATATAAGAAAGTATGTCGCAGTTAAAGTTCTTCCATGTAGGAGGAAATGTTTCAGGTACAGCTTGAAAATATAAGAAGATATACCATGTAGATGTAGCATCATCATATGAGAGAAGTTACGTGTACGACTTTGAGATATATGAGAAGATGCAGAGGTATATTTAGACATAAAGAGATCCAAATGATCCTGTATTACCATAAATGAGGTAATTCAGTAGAAGCTTCATCATATAAGAGAAAATGTTGCAGGTACACCTTACTTGTTCACGAGAAGATGATTCACTTACAGCATTATCTTGTATGAAGAGATGCAGCATGTATGTAAAGAGTGTAGGTTGTGCTTGACCATATAAGCAGATGCTGGAGGCACATCTGAAACATATGGGAGAAGATAATGTCTGAACATACCGTCATAAAGGTGATGTTGCTGGTATTCCTTGATCACATATGATGAAAATGCTGGAGATACAATTTGACTATGTAAGAGGAGAGAGACACTGTGGGTACAGCATGCGCACTTAAGAAAAGTTTCAGCAAGTAAAGTTAGATCATATATGAGGTGAACTTACAAGGACAGAAATGATACTGTAATGCTTATCAATCACAGAAAGAGGAGGTGCTGCAGTTACAGCATAACCGTATGATAGGTGATGTAGAAAATACTTAACCACAGAAAGGTCAATGCTGCAGTTTGACCATTTAACAGTCAATGCTGCAACTTGATATAACAGGCAATGCTGCAATTTGACGATACAAAAGTTAGCATTGAAGCTTAACCATCTGGCAGGCGATCATACTGCTTAACAATGCTGCAGGCAGAGCTGCTGACGAAGCTTAGCTACAACACAGTAAAGGCTGCAAGTATATAGCTACAACATACATGAGAATATGAGGAAAGCATAAAGGAAGGTGCGGCAGATATCTGCCGAATCATCTAACAAGTGATCCTGCAAGTACATATCCGACCATATTTCGGGAAATCCTATAGTTACAGCTTGGTCACATATAAGGAGATGCTGCAGGCATAGCTTGATCGTATAAGATTAGGTGTTAAAAGAAAGAAAACCAGCGTAAACATTTTTGGTAATATAAGAATATCATATTAAGGAAGCTTGCTCAGAGATAAGACTATATTGTGCCTGTTAACAGGACCCTAAAAAGGATTGAAGACATGCTGCATGCACCACTTAACTGTGCATAAACAGCAGGTATTCAGTACGAAATTGTGAGAAACACGCTCTGATTCTTCGATAGATTATAGTGGGAGTGGTCCATATTGTTGTGAACTGTCAAAGTATTGTAGTGTTAATAGCACGATGGATAGAGAGTCAAAAGGAATCTAAGGCAATTATGGATCAGTAAAAGGATTAGGGAAGTAATAAAACATCCAGGTATGAACTGGCGTAACGAAGAGGAGCAGATGAGGAGTTGGGAAAAACTTCGACAGACAAAGAATCACTAGTACTTCGTGGGCTTTGTCGTTATCGGAGATTTCACTGAACAGGTTTTGAAGCAATAGTATTTAAATTTTGCTGAGCCGTTAGCGTAAAAGTGAATGAGTTATGGGAGTAATAGAGAAGTTACGAAAAAGAAGAACTTGGGCATATATGACAGTAGGTAGTATGATTTTGAGGAAAGATGAGATCTTAGATGAATACAAGCCAATTTGTAAAGCAGCAGAATTGTAAAAACAAAAACAGATTTATTCAGACAGTAAAAGTAAATGATATGACAGAATTCAGGAAGCACTTTATCCTTATATGAGAAGCTTAGAGATGTTACGAGGTAATGTATTTTTTTCTGTCAAATTGAAGACATTGGGTGACTAATTAAGACAATGAAGACACTGGTCGAGGAGTTGTTTGGTAAGAAATAATGCTGTCACAAGATTATCAGAGCTGTAAGGAAGTAATTTGTGCAATAACTTCATCATTGCAGTTCAAGCGTTACTGGGGTTAACAGGAGTGTGAATATTCAACAGATGGTTCAAGAACTTTAGGATAAAAGTATGAATTTCAGATGTCGTCCACTTGGTCTGCAACCTCACTAATGAACAATATCCGGAGCGCGTGGTGGTTATTTTTGTTCACAGACGATAATGGAAATATCGATAATCATCTCTTATCTTAACAAGCCCTGAGATCTTTCGATTGCCGCCAGACAAATGCGAAACGTCTCGAGACTTGTGGTTGATCATAACATTTGACCCCAGCAGAAAGAGCAGCAAATTAAAGAAAGAAAGGAAAAAGAGATCTAAGTGATGTAGGGTTCCATCCCTCTATGAACATGTGTTAGACAATTATGCAAATGAATTAACAGTCACCTACTGATAACATACTTCTAGGCCACACACACACATACACACACACACACACACACACCGTGATGGGATATACAATCTGCTTAAAAGATGTCATATTCCATGGCTTGCAGACTTCCCCAGTGACTATCGTCAGGTTTCACGTTTCCGAATGAACGTTTACATCTTTCAGTTCCTCTTAACAAGGGCACTATACACAGTGAGAGTGTTGAATATTTTCTCCGTTGGTGGAGAAAGGGCGTCAGCGCCAAGCTGACGCCCTTCATAAACCCAACAGATGACAGTACTCAAACCCAGACAACCAACCAACCAACACTACTAACAATCCTCACCAGCGGTGCTTAGAGATGGCCGGCTCCCTTGTGTTATTTCATCATTATCCATGACGTCTTCATGGATGCCTCTGCTCTGCGGAAGTACGTTGACCATTTTACACAAAAGAGTTGACAAGTTTTCCGACGACACCGCTTTCCAGAACGCTCTTAATATCATCCGGAGACGGGCGATTACTAACCATATCATCAATCAAAGGAAAAGTTACGAGTCATGCACAGCAGCCATTGCTTCGAAACATAGCTAGAACACTGAATCAGTAGACCTGTTCAGGATGAGAACTATCTACTTAGTTGATAGTGATATTTCTTTAAGGAGACTAATGGGTAAGCGCAAAGAAAGCTATAAATCATCTTAAGGAAAGAGAATGGCAATTTTGAAGAAAGCTAGAGAGGTTGGGCGAAAGCTATCCAAAGCTAGTCGTGTCTTTAGAAGCTGAGATTTGGAGACTTCTAGCAAGACTTTAGAGTAAGAAGGTTCTGCAGAAGGTGGAGGGTCTTAAAGCAGGTCTTGGAGGCCGCAGAGACGTTCAGGAAAAAGCTAAGACTCCTGGGAAAGCTACGGGTTCCTGTAGCTTGGTTAGCTGTCCCATAATGGGCGATATATGAGAGTGAGTGAGGAAGTTAGGGCCAGGGAACAGCTGGGGGCAACTCACCATTACTCTTGCCGCAGTTGTCTGGGGAGAAGTAGACGCTGATGTTGTTATTGTTGATACTTTCGTTGTTGTTGTTGTTAATGGTGGTGCGGATGATGGCAGCGGCGAGGGATGTGTTGTTATTGTTCCTGGCGACGTCCGAACTGCTCACCTCTCCCTCCCCAGCACTGCTCAGTGGCGGGGAAGCGACGCGCCGTGGCGGGCTGAACGCCGAGCCCTCATTGGTCGCCCGGGAAATCTCCGCCAAGCTGTTCATTGGCTGCCTCTGATCGACCGTTGGCGGTTTCAAATCAAGACGCTCCGTGATTGGCGGCTTCATCCCAAGGCGAGTGCTGAATGGCGGCTTGAACTCGAGGCGCTCCCCTACTACCACCTTGTACTCCCGACGTTCGTTGATTGGGGGTTTAGAATCAATGGGCGGTGAGGGGGAGTGATGTAGGGCGGCGTCTGTGTATGGGCGGCGCAACTCGCCGCCCAGGACGGCCAAGTTAGGCTTGAAGGCCGAGTTGTGGCTGAAGTGAAGGCTGAGGGGTGGCATCGACGGTGTCATGGGCAAGAAGGGCGGCTTGAAAGGCACGGGCGGCAGGAGGGCCGGGTAGTAGGGCGGGAGCGGAGGCAAGCCGGTCCCGCCGCCCACTGACGCCGGCGGGAACCCCGCGGCGCTGGACATGTCTGGGGCGAACATGGGCCGCTTCTGGCAGGAACGAGGCGCTCTCTCGTGCTGCACCGCTGCGGGAGGAAGGAAAAACAGTGTCAGGCAAATGATGGGCTTGTACACAACCTCTAACCCATATAACCCGAGCCCTGGTCAGCTACACCCGTGCAGCATGAACCTCTCCATCATCAACACAACGTACTCTATCCACCCTCTCCAAACAGCAAGTCTTGATCAGCCTCTGGCATAAGGCTCTCACTTAGAAGACTCATGAGATCCGGTCAGCACCAGCGACTTCGTGCCACACACAGGGACTGGTGGTGTGTGTTCAACCTGTACACACAGTGGCACCTGCTGCCTTCATTACCCGTCAATTAGGTCTGATGAGTCGGCTGAACCCAACCAGGAAGGGTGTGTGTGTGTGTGTGTGTGTGTGTGTGTGTGTGTGTGGTGAACGAGGGACGGGACGCCTGCTTCTGACAAGTGGAGAGCGTCAAGTGATGTTCTTTGTGTCATGGCCTTTATTGACACACCCATACATGTGCTCTCTCGCCTTTCCCTCCCACGGACAAACACAAGCAGATACCACACACACACACACACACA
>JAUUDY010629517.1:0-16763 GCA_032361765.1 Panulirus inflatus | reverse complement strand
TGTGTGTGTGTATTAGTGATAATCATAATTGGTTTTGTTGCAAAATACAAAAACTCGCAGACAATAGTAAGGTGGAATAAAAAGCTGCAATAGACACTGAACGTCCACTCCTGCAAGCCGACAAACAAACTTATGGACTGGGTTTAGAAGCGATAAATAAGATTTTGAATCGAAAGGTGGAAAACATTATACTCTGGTAGTAACGAAAAGGCTAACTACAGCATAAATTCTTTTCAGAAAAAAAGAATTAGGTGTGATAAGCTCTGGTAATCTACAGCTAAGTAACAGCACACAGAAGCAGTGAAAAAGACAAACAGAATTCTATGCTTCATAGGTAGAGTGTTCGAATTTAAATCCATAAAACTAATCCTTTCTCCTTAGCATTCCACTGGCTTGAACCCGCTCCGTGATTAGGTTTGGCCGCCCTACTTGACAACAGATAAACAGAAAGATTATAGTGTTGAGCTGTTTGAAGTAGTGGAAGAGATAAGAAACGTACTGACTCTTGGTACGACTGCTATAGCTAACAGATGACTTATTTCTCATTTCATAATTTGCCTTCGTAGCTTGCCGCTCTACTCTCTCCATTGTCTTCATCCTTTTACGTAGGGTGACCAAGACTGAACATAAGTGGGGACGCACCATTTTAGCTATACAGTGGGTAATGGAGAGACCTGATGATGATAATGATGATGATTCAGGATTTCAGATAGTAGATGATGTACGGCGTAAGATAGTAACTTGCTGATGCCGTAAGACGTAAGTTAGTAACTTACCGATGATATAAGAAGTAAGGTTGGTAATTCATCGATCATGTAAGACGTAAAGGTAGTAACTTACCGATGACGTAAGACGTACTTAGTAACATCCTTATTGTAAGACATAAAGGTAGTATCTTACCGATGACGTAAGACGTACTTAGTAACATACTTATTGTAAGACATAAAGGTAGTACTTACCGATGATGTAAGACGTAAGGTTGACATTTACCGATGGTGAAGGACGTAAGGGTAGTAACTAAGCGATAACGAAAGGAAAGGCAATAACTTACTGATGATGTAAGATGTTGCAAGACATAAGGGTAGTAACTTGCAGATAATGTTAGACTTAAGACAGTAACTTATCGATGTTGTAAGACGTAAGGTAGTAACTCACTTCCCGATGATGCAAGACATAAGGTAGTAACTTACCGATGATGTATGATGTAAGGTAGAAACGTACCGATGATATAAGACGTAAGGTAGTAACTTACCGATGTTGTAAGACGTAAGGTTGTAACTTACCAATGATGTAAGACGTAAGGATATCAACCTACCAATGTTGTAAGACGTAACTTACCGATGCTGTAAGATATGAAGTAGAAACCTACGATATTGTTAGATGAAAGAATAGTAACTTACAGATGATTTGACACGTATAGGTTGTAACGTACCGGCGATGTAAGATGTAAGAGTAGTAACTTAATGATAATGTAGAATGTAAGGAAGTAACGTAGTAATAATGTAAGACGTAAGGTAGTAACTTACCGATGATGTAAGATGTAAGGTAGTAACTTACCGATAATGTAAGAAGTAAGGTAGTAACTTACAGATGATGTAAGGTGTAAGATAGTAACTTACCGATGATGTAAGACGTAAGGTAGGAACTTCCAGATGATGTAAGGTGTAAGATAGCAACTTACCGATGATGTAAGACGTAAGGTAGTATCTTACCGATAATGTAATACGTAAGGTATTAACTTACCGATGATGTATGCGTAAGGTAGTAACTTACAGATAATGAAAGACAAAAAGTAGTAACTTACCGATTATGTAAGACGTAAGGTAGTGACTTACCGATAATGTAAGACGTAAGGTAGTAATTTACCGATGGAGTGAGACGTAAGGGAGTAACTTACCGATGATGTAAGGCGTAAGGTAGTAACTTTCCGATAATATACGATGTTAGGTACTAACTTACCGATGATGTAAGACGTAAGGCAGTAACTTACCGATGATGTAATGTGTAAGGTATTAACTTACCGATAATGTAAGACGTAAAGTAGTAACTTACCGATGATGTAAGACGGAAGATAGCAGCTTGCCGATAATGTAAGACGTAAGGTAGTAACTTACCGATAATGTAAGACGAAAGGTATTAATTTATCGATGATGTAAGGCGTAAGGTAGTAACTTACCGATGATGTAAGATGTAAGGTAGTAACTTACCGATGATGTAAGGTAAGAGGTAGTTACTCTCACTACTGAGGCCTTGGATGAAGCGAAGTATGAGGTGGATGACAAAGTTGGAAACCCACACCACGATGAGGGTGGTCACGATGTAGATGACCAACACCAAGTAGAACACCGGGCGTCGTCCAAAGCTGTGAGCAATATCCAGAAACACTGACACTAGTTCAAGAAATGGATCACCAACGAGAGTAAACCTCCCTCCTCGTACAATACACATATTGTACAGACGACTCACGTCTGACCTTCACAACCCTCACTACAATGACAAACAATTAACAACCGCTCAGCACTCAGAATAACCATCACTAACAACCACACAAAGCTCAGTATAGCCATAGATACCAACTTCTCAGCACTCAGTATAACAAGCACTAGCAACAGATCAGCACAGAGTATAAGCACCAGCAACAACCACTCAGCACTCATAATAACCACCATAATCAACCGCTAAACAGAAAGTATAACCAACACTAGCAACCAGAGAACACTCAGTATGAACACCACTAGCAACCGCTTAGGACTCAGTATAACTACCACTAGCAACGGCTCTGCACTAAGTATATAACCACCAGGCAGCACTTTACATAAACGTTGCTAGCAACCGCTCAGCAAGCAGTTTAACCATCACTAAAAACCTCTCAACACTCATTTTAACCACCAATAGCAACCGCTCAGTAATCATTATAACCCCACTAGCAACAGCTCTGCACTCAGTGTAGCCACCATGTAGCACTCTAAATAACCATCAATAGCATCCGCTCGGCTAACTGTAAAACCATCACTAAAAAGCTCTCAGTATTCAGTGTAATCACCACTAGCAACCACTCACGACTCAGTATAATCACCACTAACAGCCTTTCAGCACTCAGTACAAGCACCACTATCAACCGCTCAGCATGCAGGGTAACAACCACTCAGCACTCAGAATAACCAACATTGCCAACCGTTAAGCACTCAGTATAACTGTCACTAGCAACCGTTCAGAACTCAGTATATCTGCCACTAGCAACCGCTCAGCACTCAGTATAACTACCACTTACAACCATTACCACTCAGTATAACCACTTTTATTACCCGTTCAGCACTCAGTATAGCCATAATCAACAACAAATTCAGCACTAAGTATGACCACCATTAGCAACCGCTCAGTACTCGGTATAACCACAACAAACACCCGCTCAGTAATTAGAATAACCCGCACTGCCAACTACTAAACATTAAGTATAACCCCAACTAGCAATCGTACAGCACTCGGTAAAACCACTTCGAATAACTCAGTTGCATTTAGTATCAATACCACTAGCAGCTGCTCAGCACTCAGTATAACCACCACTAACAACCACTCAGAGCTCAGTACGACCACCACTAACATCCGCTCAGCACTCAGTATAATCAATTCTTGCAACCGCTTAGCTCTCAGTACAACCTTCACTAGCAATCAATCTATCTGTACTCAGTATTAGCACCGCTAACAACCACTCAACACTTAGTATTACCCTCAGCAGCAACCGTTCAATAATCAGTATAATCATCGCAAGAAATCACTCAGTAGTCAGTATAACCACGACAAGCAACCGCTCAGCACTCAATAAAAGCGGTAATAGCAACCGCTTAGCACCACTAACAATCGCTCAGCAGTCCGTATAACCACCACTAGCAACCTCACAGAACCACCACTAACAATCGCTCAGCATAACCACCATGAACAACCTCGCAGCACTCAGTATAACCACCAATAGTAACCACTCAGCACTTAGTTTAACCACCAAAAGCGACGACTTAGCACTCAGTTTAAACATCAAAAGCACTCAAAATTCAGTATAACCACATCAAACAACCGCTAAGTAATCAGTTTAACCCCCACTGGGAACTACTAAACATTCTGCATAATCCCAACTAGCAATCGTTCAACCACCACGAAAAACTGAGCTACATTCAGTATAGCCACCACTAGCAACGGCTCAGCACTCAGTATAACCACCACTAGGAACAGCTCAGCACGCATTACAACCACTACTAACATACTGCTCAGCACTCAGTATAACCACCACTAGCAACTACTCAGCACTCAGCATAATTAACACTAGCAACTGCTTAGCACTAAGTGTAAGCACTATTAGCAATCGCTCATCACTCAAAATAACCAGTATCAGCAACCACTCAGTGCTCAGTATAGCCACCAATAGCAACTAATCAGCACTGTAGTAACCACTCAGCAGTGAGTATAACCAAATACTAACAACCGATCAGAAGCGAGTATAACCTTCGCTATCATCCACTGAGCATTCAGAATAACGACAAATAGCAAGAGCTCCGCCCACTGTGTAACCACTATTAACAACCACTCAGCACTCAAAATAACCACCTTCAGCAACCGCTTAGCACTCACTATAACCACCACTAACAACCGCTCAGCACTCACTAAAATACTCATTAACAAACACTCAGTACTTAGTATAACCACCACTATCAACCTCTTAGCACACAGAATAACCACCATTACCAATCGCTCTGCACTCAGTGTAAGCAACACTAGTCACCAATCAGCACTCAGCATAATTAACACTAACAATCACTTAGCACTCAGTATAAACACCACTAGCAACCGCTCAGCACTCAGTATAAGCATTACTAGCAACACCTTCAGCACTCAGTAAAACTACCACTAGCAAGCCCTCAGCAGTCAATATAAGCACTACTAGCAACCACTCAGCACTCACTGTAACCACAATTAGCAACCGCTCTACACTCAGTATAGCCCCAACTTGCAATCACTCAGCGCTCAGTATAAGCAGCCATTGCAACCGCTCAGAATACAGGAAAAATCACCAATATCAACCACACAACACTCAGTAACACCACTACTAACAATTTCTCAGCAATCAATGTAACGACAATTAGGAACCGCTCATAGATTAGGATAACCGCCACTAGCAACAGCTTAACATTCAGTATAGCCAGCATTAGCAACGCATAGCACTCAGTATAACGAAAACTAGCAACCTCTCAGCACACACTGTGATCACCAATAACAATCGCTCAGTACTCAGTATAACCATCATGAGCAACAGCTCAGTACTCATTATAATCACCACTAATAACTAAGCACTTCTGAGTATAACCACCACTTACAACCAGTCAGCACTTAGTACAACTACTTCTAACGAGTAATCACTTCAGAATAACAAACAAAACAATCGCTCAGCAGTTTCTATAACCGCAAATAGCAACTACGCAGCATTCATTATAACCACCACTAGCAACAGCTCAGCACTCATGATAACCACCACTATAAACTGATCGAGATTTAAGACAACCACTACCAGTAACCCCTCAGCACTCAATAAAAGCACTACCTGTATCAGCTCAGCACTAAGTGTAACCATCACTAGCAACCGCTCATCACTCAAAATAACAACCACAAGCGACCGCTTGGCACTCAATATAAGCAGCAATAGCAACCGCTCAGTATTCTTTATAGCCATCACCATCAACTGCTCAGCACTAAGTACAACCATCACTAACAACTGCTCAGCACTCAGTATATCCATCCCTAGGAACAGCTCAACACTCAGTATAACCACTACTAGAAACTGTTCAACACTTAGTAAAACAGCACTAGTAACCGCTCAGCACTCTGTATAACCAACACTAGCAAACGCTCAGCAGTGTGGATAACCATCACTAAAAACCACTCAGCATTCAGCATAAACATCTACTAGGAACCGCACAGAAGTCAATACAAACACCAATAGCAACCGTTTATTACTCAGCGCAGACTCCACTTGCAACAGTTCAACACTCAGTATTTCGTATACTAGCGACCATTCAGCACTCAGTATAACTGTCTATAGGAACAACTAAGAACTCAGTATAAGCACCATTTCTAACCGGTCAGCACTCATTATAACCAGCACTTTTAAGCTCTCAGCCCCCAGTATAACCTTTACTTGCAACCACTGGTAACCGCTGAGGACTCAGTATAACCACCATTAGCAACTTTCTAGCACCCAGTATAACTACCACTAGCAACCGCTAAGCTCTTGTTATCACCACCACTAGCAATTGCTCAGGATGACCACCCCTGAGGATAACCACCACTCACAACCGATCATCATTTATCATAACCATCATTGGCAAGTGCCCAGAACTAAGTGTAACCACGTGCAGCAACTGCTTAGCACTCAGTATTTTCACAACTCGTAACCGTTCAACGGACAGTATAACAATCGCTAGCAACCACTCAACACTCAGTATAACCACTGTTGACAACTGTTCATCGCTCAGTATAAGCACCACTAGCAACCGATCAGCATTCAGCAAAAACGCGACTAGCAACCGCACAGAACTCAATAAAAAACACCTGAAGTATCCGCTCAGTACTAAGTACAAACACGTTAACATCCATTGTGCACTCACTATAAACAGCACTTTCAAACGCTCAGTACTCTGTATAACCAACACAGGACTCAGTATAAGCACACCTAACAGCCGCTCAGCACTCAGTATAACCAATACTAGTAAGTGGTCTACATTCAGTATAGCCAGCTCTAGTAAGCGCCCAGCATATGGCATAACCACGACCATCAACCGCTCATCACTCAGTATAACCACCAATACCAACCAGCCAGCTCACAATACAACCAACACTTGAAACCGCTTAGCATTTAGTATGATCACCACCAGCAAACGCTCAGCACTTACTATAGTTACCACTCCCAGCTGCTAAGCAATCAGCATAACCATCTCTAGCATTCTCTCAGCATTCAGTACAACCACTATAAGCAACCTCTCAACATGCAGTATAACCACCACTAGCAACCAGTCGGCACTGACAATAACCACCACTAGCAACCAGTCGGCACTGACAATAACCACCACGAGGAATCGCCCATCACTCATAGCAACGCCTCAGTAATCAGTATAACCATTATTAGTAGCCGCACAGCACTATGTATAACCAGCAATACAAACCGCTAAACATTCAACATAAACACGATGAATAATCGACTGCACTCAATACAAACAAGTAAAAACTGCTTAGCAATAGATACAAACGCCACAAGCAACCGTTAATTACTCAGTGTAACCACCAGTAGCAACAGCTCAACACTCGGTACAACCATCACATGCATTTACTTAGCACGCAGTATACGACTACTTGCAACCATTTATAGGTCACTATAACCTCCACTAGCAACCGCTCAGCACTTGCTATAACCACCACTACCTAATGTTCAGCTCTCAGTATAACCAAAATTAGCAACCGCTTAGTACTCAGTATGACCACCACTAGCAATCACTCAGCACTCATTATACGAACCACTAGCAACCGCTTATATCTCAGCATAACCACCAGTAGGAATCGTTCAGCACTTAGCATAACCACCAACAGCAAACGCTCAACACTGTATAACCACCACTAACAAACGCTTAGTGCTTAGTGAAACTACCACTAGAACAACTCAGTACTCAGAATAACCACCACTAGCAACCACTCAGCACTCATTACAACCACCACTGGCTACCCAGCACTCAGTGTAGCCAACTCAGTACTCACTATAACCGCCACTAGCAATCGTTCAGCATTCGGTATAACCACTACTAGCAACCGTTTAGTTCTCAGTATAACTACCCCTAGCAGCCGTTCAGCACTCAGTATAATTACCACTCACAACCTCTCAGTGCGCAGTATCTTCACCAACAGCAAACGTTCTGCGCTCACTATAACTACCATTACCAACCAATCAGCTCTCAGATTCACCACCTCTGGCAACATCTCAGCACTCCATATAACCCCTACCAGCAACTGCTCAATGCTCAGAATACACACCACTAACAACCACTCAGCACTTAGGATAATCACCAATAGAAACCGCTCAGTACTCAGTATAACAACAACTAGCCACTGATTTACACTCAGTGTTACAACTACTGGCAACTGAGCAGCACTCATTATAACTACCACTAGCAACTGCTGAGAATTCGGTACAAACACCACTAGCTACTGCGCTATAATCAGTATAATCACCACTCAGAAACCCTCAACGCCAAGTATTACTACCAAGAGCAATCGCTCAGCACTCAGTATAACTATTACTAGCAACCGCTGTGCATCTGGATAACCACCACTAGCTACCGCTCAGCACTCACTATAAGAAGTTTGTACTCAAAACTCAGTATAGCCACTAGTAGATACCACTGAGCGCTCAGTACAAACTTGACTAAGAACCGTTCAGCACTTAATATAACTACAACTCGGTGTAACCAGCATTGGTAGTAGCTGAGGACTCGATATTACTACCACGAAAAACTAGTTAGCAGTCAGTATAAGTACCACTAGCAATCACTCGGTACTCTGTATAACTACCACTAAGAACCGCTCACCACTCAGTAAAACCACCACGAACAACCACTCAGTACTCCATATAACCACCACCACCACCAGCTGCTCAGCACTATTTCTAGCCAACACTTGCAAGAGCTCAAACTCAATATAAGCATCACTCTAAATAAGTCAACAATCATTATAACCACCACTAGCAAATGGACAGCGCTCAGGATATCTAGTATTAGCAACCACTCAACACTCATTATGATATAAAAAGAGTAATCGTTTAGATCACATCATAATCACTACCAACAACCTCACAGCACTCATTTTTTCACCGAAAGCAACCGCTCAGCACTCGTTACCAACACTACTAGAAACCGCTTAGCTTTCAGTATAACCAGCACTAACAACAGCTTAGCACTTAGCACTTAGCAGTATAACCACCACCAACAACCACTTAGCGCACAGTATAATTACCACTAGCAACATCTTAGCACTCAGTACAATTACCACTAGCAACCACTCAGCGCACAGTATAACCACTATCAACAACATCTCAGCACTCAATAGAACCACCACTAGTGACTGGTCAGCACTCAGCATAACTACCACTAGCAACCGTACACCATTCATTGTAGCTATCACTCAGAAATGCTCAGAGCTCAGTATAATTACCTCCAGCAACAGCTTAGTACTCAGTATAACCATTATCAGCAATGGCTCAGCACTCATTTTGACCACCAAGAGCACAACTGAGCATTCAGTATAACCACCATGAGCAACCGCTCAGCAAACATTATTACCACCAATAGCAACCGCTCAGCACTAAGAATAACCACCAGCACCGCTCAGCGCTCAGTATAACCACCACCAACAACTACTTAGTATAACCACCAATAGCAACCTCTCAGCACTCAGGACAACCACCACTTGCAACCGCGAGTCACTCATTATGCCCATCACAAGCAACAGTTTAACACAAAGCATAACCACATCTAGCAACCACTCAGCATTCAGTATAACCACCAAGAGCAACCGTTCAGCGCTCAGTATAACCACCAATAGCAACAACTCCGCATTTAACAGAAACACCAGTAGCAACCGCACAGCATTCATTGAAAACACCAGTAGTATACGCTAGCCACTCAGTATGATCCCTAGCAATCACTCAGCCAACACTCAGTTTAACCACCACTAGCAAACGCTGAGCATTCAATATAACCATCATTAGCAAACGCTGAGCATTCAATATAACCATCATTAGCAACTCTTCAGCACTCATTATAGCCAGCAGTAGCAACCGCTCAGCAAACATCATTACAACCATTAGCAATCACTCAGTATAACCAACATTAGCAACCGCTCAGCAAACATTATTCCCAACACTAGCAACCGCTTAGTCTAATCAACACTAGAAACCGCTCAGCGTTAAATACATTCACCACTAGCTACTGAACAGCAGCCAGAATAGCCACCACTCGCAACTATTCATCACTCAACATAACCGCCACTAGCGACCGTTCAGCACACAGCATAACAACCCCTAGTAACAAATCAGTACTCTGTGTAACCATCATTAAACCGATTAGCATTCAACAAAAACACCACGAGCAACATTATACCACTGAATAGAAACACCAATAACGTCCGCTCAGCACCCAGTATAATCACCACTCGCAACGCTAAGCATTTAATATGATCACCATTAGAAACGATAAATGCTCACTTTAACTAAGATTACCAGCCATTCAGCACTCAGTATAACCATTACTAGCAACCGGTCAACATTCAGTATGACCACCATTAGCAACCGCTCAGCATTCAACAAAAATACCACTGGCAGCCGTGTAGCATTGTGGATAACCACCGCTCGCAACCGCTCATCACTCATTATAACCACCACTGGCAACCATTGAGCACACAGCATAATCATCAATAGCAATTGTTATCCATTCTATGCAACCAACAATAGCAACGGATCAGCGCTCAGTATAGCCACTACTAGCAACTGCTCAGCATTCAACAAACACATCATTAGCAACTGCGCAGCACTCGATCAAAAGACCGATAGATTCTGCACAGCATTCATTGCAAAGACCCCTAACAACTGTTCAGTCCTTGTTATAACCTGCACTTGCAACTGCTTAGCATTTAGTATAACCAATGCTATCAAACGCTCAGCACTCAGTATAAACACCACTAACAACCACTCAGCACTCATTATAACCATCACTAGTAACCGGTCAGCACTTACTATTGCCATCATTAGTAAGCGCTCATCATTCAGTATAATTACCACTAGCAACGGTGCAGCACTACTTATAAGCAACACTAGCAATCGCTAAGTGTTCAATATAACCAAGACTAGCAACCGCTTAGCACTAAGTATAGCCACCAATAGGAACCACTCAGCACTCACTATAACCACCACTCGCAACTGCTCAGCATTCATTATGATCATCATTAGCAAACGCTCAGGCGCTTACGGCGATTACCACAACTTAAGCGCTCAGCAGTCATTTTAACCACTTCTGAAAACCTCTCAGCACTCTGTATGACCATTACAAGCAACCACTCAGCTTTCAATATAACCACCACTAGCAACCGCTCAGCACTCACTGTAAGCACCACCAGGAACCGCCCAACTTTCAATGTAACCTCCACTAACAACTGTTCAACACTCAATATAAACAACACTGGCAATCGTTCAGCATTCAGTATAACCACTATTAGCAATAGCTCACCACTCATTATATCCACAACTAACAATCGCACAACTCTCAATATAATTACCGGTAGCAACTGCTCAGCACTTGGCGCAACCACCAATAGCCACCACTCATCATTCAGCATAACCACCACAAGCAACTGTACTGTACTCAGTACTGACACTAATAAGGTACAACCACTCAACACTCAGTACAAACACCACTAGTAACTGTTCATCACTCAGTGTAACAACCACCAGCAACCACTCACACACAGTATAACCACGATTAGCAACGATCAGCGCTCAGCATGAGTACCACTTGCAGCCGTTCATCACTCAGTATGACCACCAACGGTAAGCGCTCAGCAGTGAATAGGACCACGACTAGCAGCCACCAGGGATTCAATACAATTTCCAATAGCAATCATTCAGCACTCAACATTACTACCACTAGCAACCGATCAGCACTCTGCATAACCACCACCAGCAATCACTCAGCACTCATTATAAGAAACATTAACAACCTCGGCATTCAATATAACCAACGTTAGACACCGCTCAGCAATTAAAGTAAATACCGAAAGCAACTGTTCAGCTCTCAATGCAAACATGACTAGGAACCGTACAGCACTCAGTATAACCACCACTAGTACCCACTTAACATTCAGTGTAGCTACCAATATGTCCACCAGTATCAACTAGTCAGCACTCAGTACAACTACTATTAGCAATCCCACAACACTCTGTATAACTACAACTAGGAACTGCTCAGCACTCAGTATAGTCATCACGATCAACCGCTCAGCACTCAGTATAACCATTAGCGGGAACCACTCAGCACTCATCATTACCGAGACTTGCAGCCACCCACCGCTCAATATAACCATTACTCGTAACCTCTCAGCAGTTAGTATAACCATCATTAAGAAAAGGAGAGCGCTTAGTATATCTATCCTTAGCAACTGCTCATCAATCAGTATAACCACAAAGAGTAACTATTCAGCACATACTATAACCACCACTAGCATCCGCTCAGCACTCATTATATCTACCACAAGCAGCCGCTGAACAATCGTTACCAACCCTACTAGCATCCGCTCAGCACTTGGTATAACCACCCCTAGCAACCGTTAGAAATTCAGTATAACCACCACTAGCAATCACTCAACATTCTAAAACCACAACTAGCAACCACGCAGCGCTCTATAGCCACAACTAACAAAAGCTCAGCACTCACTATAACCAGCACTTTCGACTGATCAGCATCCTGTATAACTACCACTGGGAACTGTTCAACATTCAGTATAGCGGCAACGACCAACTGCCCAGCACCCATTATAGCTAACACTTGCAACAGCAAACCACTCAATATAACCATTACTAGCAACCCCTCAGCAGTCAATATAACCAAAACTAACAAACACATAGCACTCGGTATGTCTATCATCAGCTACCGCACAAACCTCGGTATGAACACAAAGAGTAACCGCTCAGCAAACATTATAATCACCATCGGCATCCGCTCGGCTTTCGTATCCACCGCAAGCAATCGTTACCAACACTATTAGCAACCGCTTAGCTCTCAGTATAACCACCACTAGCAACAACTTATCACTCAGTATAATCACCCCTAACAACCACTTAGTACTCAATATAACCACCATTAGCAACCGCTCACCGCTTAGTATAACCACCGCTAGCAATAGCTCAGCACTCAATATAACCACCACTAGTAACCGCTTAACATTCAACATAAACAACAACTACAACCCCTCAGCACTCACTTCAAACACAAGGAACCACTTAGCACTTTGTATAACCACCAATGGCAACCGCTCAGCACACATTATAACCATCACTAGCAATAGCTCAGCACTCAATACAGCCAACACTAGTAACTGGTCAGCACTCATAACTACCACCAGCAACCACTCAGTACTCAGTATAACCATCAATAGGAAACGCTTGGTGCACAGTATAACTATAACTAGAAATCTATCAGCACTCAGTAAAACCACTACTAGCAGCTGCTCAACATTCAGTTTAACCACCGCTAGCAATCGTTGTGCACTCAGTATAACCACTATTAACAACTTTTCAGCGATCATTATAACCAACACTAGCAACAGTTCAGCAATCATCATTATCACCACTAACAACCACTTAGCATAACCATTATTAGCAGCCGCTCAGCATTCATTACACTCACCACGAGCAACCGTTGAGCACTCAGGATAACCATAACTAGCAACTGATCAGCGCTCAGTTTAAACACCGCTAGCAACGCTGAGCACTCAATAAGACCATCAATAGCAACTTTTTAACACATTATAAACACCACTAACAGCCATTCAGTACACATTATTACCACCAATAGGAACCGCTCTGCACTATAACCACCACTAGCAACAGTTTAGTACACAGCATAACCATCACTAGCATCCGCTCAGCACTCTTCATAACCAACATTAGTAAGCGTTCAGTGCACAGTGTAATCACCGCTAGTAACAGCTAAGCATTCAGCAAGAACACTATCACCAACCGCATGCCAATGAATAAAATCACTAGTAGTATCCGCTCAGCACTCAGCATAAACACCGCTAGCAACCGATAAGCTCTCAGTATAACCATCAGTCGCCAGTTCAGCATTCAGAATGATATCCACTAGTAAACGCCCTGCTCCCGCTATAACTACCATCAACAACCGCTCAGCAATAAGTTCAACAACCTCTAACCACTCAGTAAAACCAATATTAGCACTGCTCACCATTCAGTGTAACCACCATCACCAACCACTCAGCACTCAACACATCCACCACTAGCAACCTCTCGGCATTCAGGATAACCACAACTAGCAACCGTTCAGCACTTAGTATAACCCCCATTAGCAACCGTTCAGTGCTCAGTATAACCATCGCAAGCAACTGCTCAGCATTAAACAAAAACACCACCAGCAAACACACAGCAATTAATAAAATCACCAATAGTATCCACTCAGCACTCAGTACAACACTACTAGCAACTGCTCAGCACTTAGTATAACAACCACTTGCAACCCCTCAACGTTTAATATAATCATCACTAACAGCCACTCTGTAAACATCACTAACACCGCTCAGTACTCATTATAGCCACCACTTGCAACCGGCTAGTACTTATCACCAATACTAGCAAGTGTTCAGCATTCATTATAACCACTACTACAACAGCTCAGCACTCCTTATAAGCATCACTAGCAACCACTTAGCACTCATTATAGCCACGACTAGCAACCGCTCAGCAGTAAGGTATATCCACCACTCGTATCGGCACAGCATTCAGTATGATAATCACTATCAAACGCTCAGTAATCACTGAAAATACCACTACCAACCGTACACCAGTAAGTTTAAGCACCTTTAACTACCTCTTAGCACTCAGAAAAACCACTGCTAGCAACTGCTCAACATTTAGTATAACCACTCGTGGCAACCGCTCATTATTGATTATAAGCACCACTAAAATCCACATAACACTGAGTATAACCACGAGTAGCAACTGTTCAGCACTCAGTATAACATCTACTAGCAACCTTTCAGCACTCAGTATAACCAACACAAGCAACTGCTCAACACCTAGCATAATCACCAATAACAAATGCTTAGAAATCAATATAATCACCACTAGCAAAAATTCAGTAATCAGAACAATCACCACTAGTAACTGCACTGCACTCAGTAAAAACACCATTAGCAACCGTTCATCACTTAGGATGTCCTTCGCTCCCAACCGCTTAGTATAACCATCCGCTTAAATCTCAATATAATTATCACTAGGAACTGCTTAGCACTCATTATAACCACCACTAGCAACAGCTCAGTACTTAGTATGATCACCACTAGCAACCACACAGCACTCAGTTCAATCACCATAGACAACCGCTCAGCCATCAGAATAAGCAACAATAGCAACCGCTCACACTCACTATAAGTACCACTAGCAACCACTCAGGACTCATCATAAGCACCAGTTGTAATCGCTTAGCACTCAGCATAATCACCAGCACTTACTATAACCACCAGTGGCAACCGCTCAGCATTAAGTATAACCACCACGAGCAATTGCACTGCTTTCAGTATAGCTACCTCTAGCAACCGTTCAGCGCTATGTATAAGCAGCACTTGCAACCGCCCGGCACTCAACATAACCACCACTAGCAGTCACTGAACACTCAGTATAAGCATCAATAGCAACCAGTCAGCACTCAATATGAAAACCACTAGTATCCAGTCAGCACCCAGTAATGCCAACAATAGCAAGCGCTCAACATTCAGTGTAACCACCACAAGCAAGCGCTCAGCACTCCTTATATCCATCATTAACAATTGCTCAGAGCTCAGCATATCTGCGTCTAACAACAATTGAGCACTAAGTATAACCACAGCTATGTACCCGCTCAACAATCAGTATAACCAATACCTGCAGCCGCTTAGAACTCAGTATGATCACCACTAGCAAACGCTCAGCGTTCACTATAACTTCTACTATCAACCACTCAGTACTCACTTTAATCACTTCTTCTAGCAACCTCTCAGCACTCAGTATAACCACTTCTAGCAACCACTCAACATTCAGTATAACTACCGCGAGCAACCGCTCAGCATTCACTATAAGAATCAAAAGGAACCGCCCTGTGCTAACTCTAACCACCACTAGCAACTGTTCAGCATCCGCTCAGCATTTAGCATAAACACCACTGCCAACTGCACTGCACTCAAAACAGACACCAATAGTAACCGCTCAGCGACCAGGACAAACACCACTAGCAACTGTTCATTATTCAACATAATCACCATTAGCAACCACTCAGAACTCATTATAACCACCACTAGTATCAGCTATCACTACCACTACCACTATCGCTACCACTACTAGGAACTGCTCCCTACTCATTCTAACCACTACTCGCAACTGCTCAGCACATAGTATAACCACCACAAGCAGCCACTCGCTACTTAGCACCACCTCAGCACTCAGTTTAAACACCAATAACAACAACTAATCACTCAATATAAGCATTATTGGCAACAGATCAGCACTCTTTATGACCACTACTAGTATCTGGTTAGCACCCAGTATTGCCAACACTCATAAGCGCTCAATACTCAGTATAACTACCACTAGCGAGACCTCAGCACTCCTTATGACCATCATTAGCAACTGCTAAGCTTTCAGAATAACCACAACTAACAGCCGCTCAGCACTGTGTAACCAAAACTTAGTAACCGCTCAGAAATCAGTATATCCACTACTCGCAACCGCTAAGAATTCCGTATAATCACCACAGGCAAATGCTCAGAGTTCATTATAGCTACCGTTATCAACCGCTCAGCATTTAGTTTAGCACCTCCAGCAACCACTCAGCATTCAGTACAACCACTTTTAGCAACCGTTCAACATTTAGTATCACCATCACTAGCAACCGCTCATTATTCATTATAAGCACCAC
>JAUUDY010629408.1:4879-16767 GCA_032361765.1 Panulirus inflatus | reverse complement strand
TATACCAGGCCTAAAAGATTACACAAACATAAAACCAAATTGTCAAAGATACATATTCCGTGGTGCTTTACCTCTCAGCGACAAAATTGGCAGTGGTTGGTCCTTCTTGGTGTCGTAATTCCTGACTTTACAGACGCAGTTTCTGCCAGTCACCTTTCAAGGTCATGCGATCGTTCACTCACGTACAACCACACACCGACTACCTCCGGACTTGCATTAGTGCTAGGATTATTGTTGTTTGGTTCGTTGGGCCTAATCTGGCCCAGGACACTGTCCTTTCACAGCTATTGTCTGAATATGAGAGTTGGGAAAGGCTAGTCTACTGATGTATCGTGCTGTAGATGTCCCCTTATTGTACTGCACGATCTCTCAAAACAGTGTTCCAGACATGACCATTTCCCTGCCAGCCGAACGAGTTATACTAATTAGCCTAACTAGAATAAATAACAATTCATTCAATGCTAGGTATACTTACGTTCAATCAGATATTCTGGGCTAATGTTACCATAAGTCATCGATTAAATGATTGATGAATCCTACATGTAGAAGTAGTACAACGTTTGCTTCCATTGCGTTTACGGGTGTGCCTCATCCTCCGTTTGAATATCTTTTTTACCTCGTATTACCATAACACACAATACACAGGAAAAATCTGAGAATCTTCTTACCTGAACACAGCAACTTCACAGAACAAGTAACTGAAGCGAATCTGTGGTTGTTGCACTGTGAACTAAAACATGCAGACTCGGCCTGTAGCAAGATTAATAAATATCTTTAAAAAATGAGACCAGTTTTATCCTCAGATCTGGTGGATACTTCGACTTTATTTTAGATATTCCAAAGACATTTAGATGTTTTAGTTAAGCCTTATTTAATGTATCAAATGAGTATATAGTATGTGTTTATGATCACTGACAACCCCTCACATTTGATAGCCAAGGTCATAAGAGTTGCCAGATGCTATTACCTGCAGCTGTTTGCGTTCGTACACCTCCTTAACGAAATATTCCAAGATTAGTAGAGGAGAGGCCCTAGTCCCAGGCTTAGTGTTAGCAGTAAACGTACGAGCTAAATTAGTTTTAGTTGAAGCAGTAAGGGTATTTCTAACAGTAGGTGTAGTTTGATAGCTTTATGTCATACAATGACAAAGCCTCTGATAAGCAAACTGTGTTCTTTGAGGTCATTTTCACAACTTTGTAATATTATCTTCACAATACATGCTAATATATGATCTCAATGGTTCAAAGAAGTATTCTTAGCCCATTCCTATCTATCATTTGTAACCAGAATACTCCATCGTTTTAGTGCTATTCTCTTCTGATAAGACATCAGTTCTGAAAAAGGGATTCCATAGTACTTTGTGACACAATTATACCATGAAATGTCCCTATATATCCAGAATTCAAGATGGACTTAGATCTAATTAAACCAAGTCATAATCAAAAGCGAAAATTCTCTAACGTTTTTTGCACAAGATCAGAACACTGTCGTAATTCAGTAAAGATAAAAGGATTTGAAGTTTTGGTACTGTATCATTATCTGAAAGAAATTCAGCAAGACATCAACATGCTTAATTCACTTCAAGAACCTTTATCGCTACAACTCATCTTAGCTGAACCCTTAATTTTTCTACTCCCTTATGGGCCAGCTCAATGGCCATCTTAACTACAGTTTATCTTCACTACATTTCATTTTCACTACACCTTCATCTGCCCTACACGGGTTAGGTCACTGGTCTTCACTACACCGTCTCTACTATAGTTCATCTTCACTACACCCTAATCTGCTCTACACACTGGACAGCTCAATAGCCATTTTAACTATAACCTTATCTTTACTACTTCCTTGCATTCATTTTGTTGCAGGTAAAAATTGCTGATCTTTGGAGTTATAAAATAAATAGAAACGGAAAACATGTTTTTCTAACTCGAAAGATCCGCACTTTAAATCAGATTTAAATGTCCCACCACCTCTTTTAGCATAGCTACTTTTGAATGTTTAAACGATAGCATATGTATTAAAAACTTCCTTTCCTTTCGAAAATCCTATGGATAAAGAAATAAAAAGAATTATCAAATAGCTAAGTTTTAATAACTTTTCTCAAGCAAATGGTTTTTAAAGTTCTAATGTCAGATTCTGGTGTTTGTTTACACTCAGGTGATCAGCTGTCACGAGACGGAGGAAGTCAAAGTTTGCTGCTATGTCGGAGTATTACTTCCTCTACACTCGCTCATAAGACCCTGCGTGGGTGAAGTTCATTTGCGTTTGTACACATGTAAATTATTACAAAATAATGTAACAGTGCATTTAGTTTACGCCCCCCATTCCTCAGGTGGGTTTGAGAATCGAGGTTCATTGAAGAGGAACGGCAGTGTAAACTGTTGATAGGCTAACTGCCTTTAACTTTTCTTATTAAAAACATGTTTAATCAGATAGTATTGTCGTGAGGAGCTAAAGGAACTAGTGGGAAAAGTCCAATTTAACTCCACATCACTAATCGGCCTTAGATACTGAGTGATTTGCTATTTCAGTGGTGAATTAGAATTGAGAGAATAGAAAGAGGTTAGTGATTGGTGGGGGTGATTAAGATCAATCAAACTATAAGGTAATGTGAAAGTAGGGGAAACAGCTGTAGAAAATGTGCAGAACCGATGAAAACCTCACCTAAATCCTCTTAACAGATAAAGTTTGTGGTAGAAATGATATATATCAGCAGGTTAACTATAAACCAGATATTAACATTAGGTATTGAATAACTTTATTCTGCATCATAGTGTGATATTCAGAGAATGAATTGAAAACTGCAGTGTGGTTTGGAGCATTATATTTCATCATAGGATACAAGATAAGGTGATTGTGATGATATAATATCAGGGAGGATGTGAGATTAAGAAATGTAAAAGTAGGTTAGACACTAGTAAATATCATTAAAACAGAAAATCCTCACCAAACCATCCCTGATAGCTGAGATTCATGCAAGAATATGCCAATATCAATGTGGTACGCTGGTGAAATCTCTGTGGAATGGCTGCTTTTAGAAGTGTTTGGTGGTTGCTTGAACTGATGCTTGGTTTGTCATTTATAGATTGACAATCATCAGAATGTGGCACAATCCTCAGTCAGCTCAGTATAATCTGAATAGAATACTGAAAATTAAGATATATCTCAGTTGTCAGGGAGTTTAGGAAAGGATTTCTTAGGTTTCTAATCTTTTACAAGTGGTGAAGTTCTTTAATTGCTTATAATGCATTCAATGTCTCAAGATTGAGTCTGGGTTTTTGCAAAAGTTACATAGCCTCTCATAGGCTAAGTTGAATTAGAAACATGCGTCTTCCACTATGACAAATATACCTGTATGAAGATATGGCTTCACATGCAGTTTTTGTTAGACTCTCTAGGGACATGGATTATAATCTCTACGAAGAAATGAGAGATTACCTAAATATGCCATGAAATTGCCTCCTGTTTTCACTAATTCCATTTTTTTCCATAAGCTGTGATAAAGGAAAACCTTTGCTTTCATGTGGCAGAATATGGAGCAGCATGCAAATTTTTTGATTAGACACAGAGATTGTAAAGATACAGACCAGAATTAAGCTAAGTCCTCATTATATTTATAACAAACATTTAGGTGATTTGTTATTAGATAGCAACTATTATAGTGCAGATCTCAAATAATGGGAAATCATTACATTTCATTCACCTATTGTTGCTTTTGACAGGAGGAGTGCACCGGCATGGCAACCAGGCTGGTTGAGCTTGTTAGCCAGTCTCTTCGCTTGCCATCAGATTACTGCTGCCAAGGGTGTCTACCAGATCTTGTGGAGTGTTATGTTTATTCTCCCTGGATAAGGTAGGAACCAGCTGGTTTTTACATAGAATGTGATACTATATAAATTAAGAAGCTGCCTTACAGTTACCATAGATTATCTTGTTTCATTGCTTTATATGTAAAAATGATTGTTGCTCCACATTATGTGCAATGTTTATTTTTGCCTAGTGTAACTTGCTATCCATTCATACTGCAGCCAAGCCACAAAGAACTCTGTTACATATTCACTTGTCCTCTTATTTATATTTTTAATCATGTTTTTCAAAGTACAGGTACTAAAAATTCCAGAATGCTTGGAGCCCATCATCAATGTCTTGTTTAGTTTGGAATGTTCATGATGTGAAGAGTGCCCCTCCTTTACTCAGTTTTCCTAATTCACTCATCCAGCCCATGAAAGAGGTTCCAGGGTTGCAAGTTTCAGTACTTCCTTGCGCCCATTTTAATTTACTTTCTTCTTCCACTGTCGAATACTTTTAATGTCTTTAAAAGCTGTACTTTTGATTTTCTTGATTGTTTTTTAACATTTAGTTTTTATAAGCTTTTAAATGTTTCTTGAAAGCTGTTTGAACATCTTCCATAGATACTGCAAGAGATCTTATAAGAATGCATTACTCTTCTTTAGGGCAATAGTCAAAGATGGAACATTTTCATCCCCTCCACTGCATGACACCCATAGTATGGCAGAGATCCACTCTGCCCTTCAGCTTGGTGAAAGCATAGGTGACTCCTGGCAAAGAGTGTTAATTCAAGTAAGTTCATTTTCTTTATTCATTTGTCATGCACTGAAACCACAGCTACCCATACACATCCAAGCCCTACAGACCTTTTCATGGTTTAACCAGGATGCTTCACGTGCCATGCTTCAGTCTAATGGCAGTATACCACATCATTCCAATTCACTCTCCCCGTTGCACATCTTTTGTTCTGCTGTAGGACACAAAACATTGCTAAAAAAAAATGAATGTTAGTCTGGCTGCTCCATGAATGAGAAAGGCATCTCTTTCTTCTACTAAGAAACAAATTTTTATATGAATAAGAGTTGTCTCAGGGAGCACACATGAGGGGAGAAGTAGATGTAAGAATGTAAGAAAGTACAAAGAGATAGAGGAAGAGTGTGGAAGAAACAGGAGAGAAAAATAAGACATGTTTGAATGATGAAATAGAGGTGTAGAATATGTACGAAATAGTAAAGTGTTACAACAATGTGAGTATAACAAGAGAAAAACCATTTGTTGTAGATGAGACAAACATCTCTTTTAGTAGTTACTTAGGCGATGAAAGCCAGCCATTGAAGTGATTACTTGAATTAAATATAAAGTAATGCAATAGTTAGAGAAGCAGCAGTTTAGCTATCTTTGAATACCCATGAAGATAATTAGAAACACTGCATGGTAATGTATCCAAAATAAAATTGTTATTGCCTCTTGGTCCTTTTGACAGTTATCTTTGTATTCTGTAGTTTATTGAATAGGTTTTTTGTCTATTAGCTGACTTCATCATTAGTAGATCTATTGTATCACCTCAATTCTATGTCCTTTCTGTCTCTCTGATAGAATATTAGAGAATGAAAGGATAAGAATATGATAGAACTGACAATGAAAGTAAAGCTTTGCCATGAAAGGGTAAGAGAGACAGTAATGTGAACAAGAATAATGAAATTAAGAAAAATCTTTTAGAGAAAGACTTTCAGACTTCAGGCTCAATCAGATATATACTTTAAAGATTAAAGGAATTTATAAATGTCATCAGTACAGTGACTATTCCATTTTAGGGAACTGCTTAAATGAATGTGATCCAACTGAACTCTGTTTTTCAGGTCATTTCAAGAAATGAAACCCAGGTATACCCACTTGCAAGAAATTCTGGACATTCACCTGGTCTTATGGCAGATGTTTCATACTCGCAATTGCTTCATTATGTAGCAACATCCAATAACAAGAACTTATGGAAAGATGCATACAAGAAATATTCCGGTTTGTAACTGAACTTCAATTAGTACTGTGCCATTATATTATTATCTTTATTATTGATAGTAGTAGTATTAATTTTTATCATACTTGACCACCATTTCCTGCATTATTGTTATTATTAATATCATTACTGATATACAATCAAGGGCCTCTGTTATGGGGATCCATACAGTTTTATAGCTTTACTGTGATGAGGACTTTTGTCTGTGAGTGGAGCCTTCAGCATGAAAAATTCTCTAGGCCTTATTGACTGAAATACAGTTTGTTCCCCAGTCAGGAAATTTGTGACCAACTCATGAAACTCATTTAGAATACATTGATGTTTCAGCACCCAGTTTCAGCAAAGATTGTCTGTGTAACCCAGATGTATCACATTCCTTGTTCAGCGGATATGGGACCTACTTTTATGAAAATTTGTCATATTTGTTATTCCTTATGTTAGTCTTGTGTTCTCATTTTACAGGGTATGGGTTTTTAAGGCTTTTATGTTTTGTTGTTGAGCTTAATTTTCTTTTACTAGCACTGAAAGTTCTCATGTTTGTTAGACCTTTTATCTACTCTTACCTTTTTATTAATCATAAACCCTCAGTCATCTTTGGTGGACAACCTTATAGATAAAGGACTCACCTTGTAGATATAGAACAAGTGAATAGTCGCTACCACAGTTTACTGACTACTTTACCATTTGATTAAGATGAACTTTCAGCTATACTGACTGTTTCATACTTCTTTAAATTTTGAATATTTAGATGGGTCAGGCTGAACATAGTTAATGCCATCTCTGTCTTTTTGTGTATTCTATATAACGAATATGATAACCTGATGTAATCTCAAGGTGAACAACCTAAAATGGAGATGTAACCATCTATTGGTGGGTATTAGCAGCAAGGGGAACATGTATTTACATAGATATATTTGAATGTCAATTGGTCGGCAAGTCTCTTTTAAAGTTTTCTTTCTTTTCCCCAGAGCATGGTGTTGCAGTGCAGTGGAAAGGAGGTGCTCAGGTGGGGACAGACGGCTTGAATAATGTTCTGAGGGAGGTCTTGTGGAGATTATATGGATGCAAAGTTATTCCTCTACAGTTAGTGTGCAATGTCTTACTTTATTGTTGTTATATGTATTCTTTATTTTTAGTAACTCATTCTTGACGAATGCCCAGATAGAGTTGTACCAGCCATAGCCTGTGCAGAGGATGGTTAACTCCCCTTTCTTCTTTATTGCATGTACAATGATATACTCAGTACTGAGATTACATCCCTTTGCTCAAGGTTCCACCATTATGAACATTAATTATAGGACAGTGAGGAGCTTTTATGGATCAGATTGCATCATGAAGAACTGAAAGTTGAGTATGAGTCTGAGTTTTTCGGAGTAGATTTTAGTGAGGATGATAGTGGGAAACTACAAGTTGAAGGAGGAAAAACTGGAGGCACACTGACATCTTTGGTGAATGGGAAGTTCTGTGCACATAGCTTGGATGAAGGAGTACTTGTCCCGGCATTGATGTACCTGTATGAAACCTAAGTGTGAATAGGTAAGAAACAGAGCAGCAGAGATGGATTCATTGCTTGGAAGAGTTGGAATTCAAGGGACAGACTGAATAAGATTATAAAAATGAACATTTAAGAAGGATATGTGGTATCAACGTATCATCAGAAAGGTGTATGGCTGAAATTATTTGGAGATGGTGTAGTCATGTAGAATGTATGGCAGATGTTGGGATGGTTCAAAGGAGATGGTGGTGTTACTTGAGAAATCAGCATAGTATACAAAGTGAAAAATAAGAAGCATTTTGTAAAAGTATTTATTGTTTCAGTTACAGTGGTTATGGTTTTGAGAATGTATATGAGTGAATTTTGGAGACAGTATGTACCTGATTCACCCAATGGAATTGGGATTGAAGTAATAATGATAATTTTCATAAATTATAGGAAAATTTTGTTGAATGCACCTGAAGCTAAGTAAACAACTTCTGCTTTAGAATAGGTTGCGGTGGTGTGGTTTTTGTTTACCCAGCATAACATGGCAGAAACTTAAGGATTTTTTTTGTTGTTCCCATCATTGTTTGTCCATCATAAATTCATCTGTTTGTCCATCCATCTATTCATCCTTCTATTGTGGGGAGTTACACCCTGATTTGATGAAGTTGCATTTGACCTAGCTTCTATGG
Organism: Panulirus inflatus; assembly: GCA_032361765.1. Taxonomy (NCBI): domain Eukaryota; kingdom Metazoa; phylum Arthropoda; class Malacostraca; order Decapoda; family Palinuridae; genus Panulirus; species Panulirus inflatus. The sequence continues at coordinate 8,792 of JAUUDY010629408.1, read as the reverse complement.
GGAAGGTCAAATTCATCAAATTATTGTATTCAGCTGTATGCATCCAGAAAACATGCACCTTAACTCTGAGTTTGCCTGAGTTAAGTCCTTGATTTAGATTTTACTATTGCTCATAACTTGAAGAAAATTACACCTTTTTTTTTACAGCTTTTAGTTCAGACTTTTTTTATGTCAAAACATTTCCATCCATTTTTATTGCACTGTTGATAACTGTGCTACAATGCAGTCATCACATGTGGTGTACAAGACATCTTTCTAGTATTTAGAATGCACCAATAGTTTCAGGCTTATGGTTATTGCTTGGTGTCCTACTGTGCGATTTTCCACACAATAGTAAAACACTTTATTTACAATGCTTTCCTCCTCCAGAGGAGATTCTCCAGTACACTATGGCCTTCAGAGTGGTCGTGTGCATGGCCCACATTCCAACATCCTGCCTGCCATATGTGCCCTCGAGGGAGAACACCACATGTTTGTAATCCTGAATAGTGCCCACTATAATGTCCAACATTGTGTGTCATTTAGGTAAGGAAGGGCTGTTAGTGCAGAGTGCATGTTTCAATCAAAATTAAATGATTATTCTGGAACATTAATATTTTCATTAGTTAGTTATTTTTATTTCCAAAAATCATCCTCTTTTCCACTTTTTCTTCAGTAAGTAAATGTCACATACAGTTTCTTTGCTCTTCATCTTTAAAATAGTTTGTTTGTATTTCATTGCTTCTCTTTCACAAAGTGATTTTTTTCATCTTGTATGATGTTTGTCTTCTTTCCCTTTCCTCTCCACTGTATTGCACATTAGAAATTATTCATCTGGACTTCTTATCTGATACACCATTGATTTCAGACAATTTAATCTTCAAATGTTCATCTCTTCTGTGATCTACCCCTTTCTGTAACCTCAGCTATACTGCCATATATATTTTTCACCTGCACTCATCTTCCATTTTTACACTGTCATGCCACACTCAAAGTTTTTGATTCATGCATTCCCAAACAGAGTCTTCACACTACATTTCTGTCATTATAGCTTAATGTATTATACAAGTCATTGAAACCCATGTTAAAAGAAGCCTAGCTTAGAAATACTTAAGTACATTTTAGGTTCATTTTATAAAGAGATAGGATGTAAAGTCTGTGTGAGGTTCATTTTTCGTCATCAGTGTTTTCTTGAAAATCCTATTCATCTTGTTTATGGCACTTTCTTTTCAAGTCTTTAGAATATTTCGTTTTTGTATTTCATTCTTTTAAACTTTTAGTTCTTTAAAAGATTATTAAATTCCTGAACATTTTCTTGCCAACAGCCCTGCCAAGTTAAATGGATCTGAAGCCCAACCACTTTTTATACTTTATCAGCTCTTGGAAGCAGCTAGAGATACACATGACCGAGGGCTTCATCTTGGAGATGTTACCCTCAGTCACCTTTTTGTCGATGATGCCCTCTACCTCAGCTTACTGCCAAACATCCCTGATAACTTGATCCCACCAGATTCTGTACATTCCTCACATATGCTAAAAGACAAGTCAGGGATTGAAATCATACCTGGGATGGATCCAAGAAGAGAAAAACTTTCCAGTCAAGTGTCACTCTCACCAGACACAGCACAATTTACAATGGACAGAGATTCAGAACAGATGTCAGACAGTTATGACCAGAATGCTGAAAATAGTCTTGTCACTCAGCATAAACGGACTAGCACTATTTCACTTGACAGTTCATTGACTTTAGTGAAAACAGATGATGTGTATTGTAGTGATACCTTTTTGGTAAGAAATGTGGTCAGTGATGATTTAAAGAACCTAAGTCCAATGAATCAATTAGAAAGAAGATTGCCCTCATATCAAAAGCTTATATCCAGTGAAGAGGCGTTTGATATCTTAAAGCAGGTAATATTTCCATTTTACTTATTTTCATTGAAAAACACATACACCTTTGTCTTTATCTTCATATTCCAGGAACCCCTTATATGAGGATCTTGCAGCAATCAGGAAACCAACCACATCTGCTGAATGACCTGTCAGAAACTATGTTCAACTTGTAACATCATGTAATCACCTATTTGTACTGTAAGGCCCCATACCATGACCATTCTATACTGCCATACAACTTTTTAAGTTTCTGTATGTTAATTGTATTAACTATGTCTTCATTCATTTTTTCTACCTATCCACTGTTCTTATAGAATAAGAGCACATCACTGCTTTGTTGACAAGTTTCTTTATGGATTTCATAAAGCCACTGGTTGTTCTGTCATCTCATAAGATTATCATGAGATGCATGGGTAGAATTTTACCCTTGTCCATAGGGCAACAAAATGTTCAGCAACCTTTTCACATCAGATATTAAGGCAAAATTAGAATATGCATCTCATTTTTGATCAGTGTACTAGAAGCACTTACAACTAAAAGAGGAGGTCCAGAGGAGGTGATAAAGATAGGACCAGACTAAAGAGAGATGAGTTGTAGTGAGAGATTAGAGGCCATAGATTTACAAAAAGAGAGTTCTACACTCATAGGGCCCCATCTCATAAACTCTGCCATCATACAACAGTAGAGCGACTTTGTGAGGTGGGGCCCTACAGGTACAGAACTCTCTTTTTGGGCCTTGAAAATAGAGGATTTCATACTGGTATTTACACACACACACACATACACATACATACGTCCATACATGCTAAATCCTGAAATATCGAAATGGGTACAAGGAACATTTGGTGCTCCAGTGAAAATAAGAGGGGTTTGAAAATTGCATTGTTATGACATGGTCAGTATTTGAGTTCTTGATGTATTACAGTTACGAGTTCCCCTTATGCAAGCTTTTCCAAAGGAGATATCTGGAGGCTTGTAGAGCAGCATGATAGAAGAGGCTTACCCAGAGATTGGTGTCATTTGCATATAAGTTTATGAGGCTTTTCATTATCAAATGGTCATTGACATATACAAAAGAGAGGGTAGGTGCAAAGAATCAGCCCAGAAAATCTCCAGTTTGACTGAACCTAGATCCAATAGCCTTTATTGTGGATCTTGTGTATGCATGTGAGCTTGGATAACTGCAATTTACCATATGCTTACCCTGGACTTTGTATTTTACATGGGGTTAAATGTGATTCCAGTTGTGAAGTTGAGATGGCATTTTGAAATAATTTCTGTTGTTGGCTAAGGATAGTTGTTTGGTGGTTAACCAAGGCATTTAGTCTTGCTTGGTCATAGTAGGTAACAATACATAGATAAGCTCTCTAATATTTTTTTTCCTTTCTCTGCTATAGTTATGATATTGTATTTGTTTTTTCTAAGAAAAGAAATCTTTCATATTAAAGGTAGACAGCAATAGTGCTCAAGATGCAGAAATGGAAACGCTCCTTCAATGTTCACTAGTACAGCTCACTCAACTATGGGTAAGTAAAATATTTTCAGTGTGAGGCATATTTTAATTCATAGATTGTAATGAATTAGAATACCTATTTAATGTCTTTTTTACCAATAAATGCAAAGGAATGCAATTAGCAACAAATCACTGGGTCCTTTCAATGTTGTTTGAAGTAACAGAGATCAGAAATACAGAGCTTAGTATGGAGAGAGTAGAAAAGCAATTATCATTCAGTAGCATCACTGTCAATAGAAGTTTGTTCTATTAGCCAATAGATTGAAAATCTCAAACATTTTTTAAACTTTTCCAACCTTTCATTGAGAATACTTATAAAGAGAAAAAACTTTCAGATAGTGAACTGGTGAAATATTCAGTAAAATCTTTATGATTGGCTAGCATAAGGTTGAGATTTGTTTAACCTACCAGAACTTGAAAAGGTTTATGGGTATCTTAATCAAAGTTTTTGGACAGTAGATATTTAGACTTTTGAGGTTGCATTTTACCAGAAAGAGAATAGACCCCAAGACTGATCCTTAATGAATTCCA
>JAUUDY010629299.1:4207-14405 GCA_032361765.1 Panulirus inflatus | reverse complement strand
TTATCCTCTTGAAATGAAGTCACTAAGGTCTTCTGAAGCAAATCAAAAAATGGTATACGCTGGTTATGTTAAAATAGCTTTCCGATCATGACAGTACAGTCAACAGAAAAGTGGCAGAACTAGTGCTAAAAATTAATGGTAACATCAACAGAAGTATTTTCTCATAAGCAAAATTAAACTTTACCTTGCCCAAGCTGACTGGCTCCTTAAATTTGAGTACCCATGTTGGGGACAAGAATATGATGGGAGTCTAATGAATGTTAATTGTCTTTAAAAGCTGCCAGATCTATACACCTTATACTGCTTAAAAAAAAAATGTTTATCTGAAGTATATGTTTTTCCAACCAGCCTTTTCACAGAAGAGCAATGGCTAAACTCATATTTGTAAAAAAAAAGAAAAAAAAAGTGAGGTATGAAAGTACACCATAACTGTGATACATCTGCAGAGAAAGCAAAATCATTTAAAACTTATTCATAAATAAGAGGGAAATGTTTGTTTCTCCCCTATCATCAAGATGTTTATGGTGATGCAGTCACTCACTTGGGTCTGCACCATTTGATGGCAAGACAGGTAATGGAGCTTCAGCAACCTCCACAGTTAAAAATCCATCAACATCCTCCAGTTGGCGGGATTCAAACATGACAGTAAGAGTGCGCTGTCCACCTATGACTGGTTTAACCATGAACTCGCACTTTGCTTCACCCCCAACAGGGATCACTCTGAAAACAACAGAAAAAAATATTAGCAATCTAAATAAGAGCATACAAGGTCTAGTATTCCACACCAGCTGTTTTGCTGTGAGTACTGCATATTTTTACAATTATCTGACACAAGATATCATGTTCAATAAACTATCTGCAGCTTACACTAGCATCTAATGTTTGGTCACCGCTTTTGAAGAAACATACATTTCTGATAGTGAAGGTTTAGAGAGGGGCAATGAAGATGGTCTTTATAATAATAACAAAGAAGGAATAACAGGGAAAGGTTAAGCATGAACCTAAGCAAGTAACAGGGTAAAAAAGATAACATACAGTAATTCTGTAATATACGATTCATCAATGAATGGAATAACTGTCAATGCAAACAGTATACAGAGGTTTAACAAGCTGTAGAAGAGTAAAGAAAATTCAAAAGAAGGGCCTTTGTGAACTACCACCCTGTAATGTATAAAAAGGTAATCATAATTATATAATCATGTTTTACAACAAGAAAAATGCAATGAAAATGTGACTTGCACATCTAAATGTCTCAAAGCATCCCATGCAAGTTTCATTTTACTACTCTTATTATTCTTAAAATATTGGAGACGCAAGATTTTTAAACAGAGGACCACTACATTGCAGGAAAATGTCAGAAACATGGAGGTATACAATTAATATTAAAAGGATTTCACTTTACCAGAAACTGAGTACTAGCTTCATGCTTTCATCATTTTTAAAGAACATCATCTGCAAGCTTCATAATACCTGTCCAATACATGGCAGGAAAGCATCAGAAGCATAGACAAACACCATCCACATTAAATACAATTTTGTTTCACCAAATAAATGCCAGGCCTTTTTGATAACAGATGAAGAGTATTCCAAAATACAGGAAACTGAGCAGAGAAATATAAAATATGAGTAGAAGAATTTCATGCGGTTTCTCATATTTTTTTTTTTATATTCTGTCTGCCTACTAAGTTTTTTTAATATGCTACCTACTACAAACTCATTCCCATTATCTAGCAGAATGGTTTCTGCAGTCTCCTCCACATATCTCTGTGCATTCTATTTTAACAGCATATTCACAACATTCACTATCTTCTCATCTCATTTTACTACCACCTACTTCCTTTTCCATTTGTCTTACTCATATACATGCAATTTATTCTTCCAAAATCTAACCGTTGCATATGGCCATTCCACATATGAACTTTTTCCTATGCCTTCCAATCATCTGATTTTTATACCATACCTTACCAACATCAACCTTTTTCACTTTTCTCACTCTGACTATTCCAACTCTATATTACAAAATAATCTATCTCTACTGCTTGCTCACTCTGTAATTCTATGACTGAAGACCCAAATATACTCCCATGCATCGGAGAACACTCACCAAAGAATTCTTTCCAATGGAAGACACAATATGTGTACACTCACATTCCTTCCTTTCAGTGTATCAGAACAAACCAGTCTCTCTCTATTCTTTCATCTGCACTAAAACTGCTCCTTGAAACTTTAAAGCCTTTTCAATCCTCTCATCATGCTCACCATAGGAAAATCTAGAGTCATGAAGAATGAGCTATGAGAGTAAAGTTTTACCAAGTGCTATGCCAGAATGCCAGTAGACCACATGTGGGTGAAACAGAATGCAAAGACAGCTACTTGAGTAAGAGGAGTGCAAACTGACAACCACTGAAGTGCTGGTTCACTATGCAGGCATCAATAACCCTCCCAATACCCCAGCGGATAGTACTGGTAATGTACCTCCCTGGTCGTTAGCTGCCTACCAACTACTACGTACAACTTCAGTACTAATCATCATCCACTCTGTTTCAAACTTTTTCTTCATGCTTCCAATGCACTCTACAGTACCTAAGAGTTTACCTGATTCACTCATGCAAATAGTATCATCTGTCTAAAACTTCAGTAATAAATATTGGCTACATAGGCCAACAAACACTATTTCCTCTTCTCCTACAGTCTTAGGAACCAGAACTGACATACCTTTACACTTCTTACAACTTTTGATTCCAAAAGTGTTACAGTGGTATCAACCACCCTTGATGAATTAGTTCCCAAGTGCACTTTCGTGTAATAATCACATCATCAGGGATGATACAAGAAAGAAATATAAGTCAGGTGATATACAACGAAGAGACGTAGCTAGGATGCCATTTGGTAAACACATGATTGTGAAGGTGATTGAACGTGTCTTTCTTTGTCTGTTTCCTGGTGCCACCTTGCTAACGTGGAAAACAGCAATCGTATGAAAAAAAGCTACATGGATATACTTGTACAGTGAAACAGTACTTACTCCTTAAGCTTAATGAACTGCACGCGTGTTAGACCAGCACCCTGCACCATGAATCGTCCTTTAGTGAGTGCTACTGGTAGAGGATTTGTGAAAGATGCAGTACACTTAGTTTCTTGTCTCACCACCATTCCTTCTTCATGCTGTAGAACAAATCATCATGGTAAGACATCCTGGTAAGTTGTCATGAAAATTAATGCTTTAAAGGATATGGAGTCATCCATACTTTACCTCTTCACAACTTCTTGCATTTACAAGAGCCATATTTGATCCTGCCCCGATGTAATATGAGTGGGATGCTGCTCCACAGTCCACCCGACTACTGTTAAACAAAAAATCCACAGCCTATCTATCAATATCTCTGATCTCATATTTACCCTCCATCTGGGGGATAGCAATGCCAAGAAAGTCTTCAGGTTGCCTTACTGAAACACTTTCCTTGCATACTTCATCCCACTCACACATTTCATTTCTCCAGTACACTGCCTCACAATACCCCTTCAGAAAGCTATCAGTTTTCCCATCATTCCATTTTTCATTTACCTTATTCCTATATACTTTCATTACCACAGTGACACCTTTCACCACAGGACCAAGCCCCATGAAGGTAATCATCTTTAGCCACTTTAGGACACTGTATCCCACATCTTTCCCTTTCTCTAGCAAAAAACATTTAACTAGCTCATTTCAGTAACCTAATTCCTATAATGTCTGTTCTCTTCCACATCCATGTCTCATATACATAGATTAGCAATGGCAAAACCATACTTGTCCTCAATCCCAATTACCTTCTTTACTTACAAGGCTCTCCCTTTTAATTCTCCTTTCAACTCATTCTCCAACGTCTTCCAACATTTCACCAATTATCCTAGCCCTGTTCTTCAGTTCAGCATTAATAATGTCTGTATTTCATGACCCGATCTCCTAAACTTATGTTTTGAGTGTACTTATGAGTTTATGATGGTGGAAGAGCACAGATGTGAAATAAGCAAATTGAAAATGGAATGATCTCAAAATATGTTGGGAACACAAAAACTGATTTAGAGGGGAGGGCTGTGCAAGAAGCTGAAAAACAAACATGGGTAGAAATGTCATGCATACACAGGGAAGCTTTGAATGAATATGGCATGACCTTATAGCAAGCCCCCATCTTATGAACAAAAGGGGATATTATCCTTATGGTGGGGTCAATTAGGCCCAACTGACTTTTATTTAGGTGTGTGGACACAGTCTTGTTCGCTAGAGGAACCATAATAACTGAAAAAAATAACACTAATACATCGTATAAAACTTAATGAGGAACCATAATAACAGAAAAAATAACACTAATACACCGTATAAAACTTAATCAATCAAAAAAGACTTAAGAGGATGGCTGTTCTACTGCTCGGAAATATCAGTTATCAAGTTTTATGTATGTGTGTACTTAGCAGAAATTTATGAGAAATCTAAACCAAAATAGCAAACAATAACAATTCAACATTTGCTCTCAATTATATACCATATGTGGAGCAACCACCTGAATTTTTATATCAGGCTTTCGGCTTTTATATCGACTTTTATTTAGGTGTGTGGACACATTCTTGTTCACTAAAGGAACATTAGTAACAGAAGAAATAACGCTAATACATCATATAAAACTTAATCAAAAAAGACGTAAGAGGATGGCTGTTCTACTGCTCTGAAATATCAGTTATCAAGTTTTATGTATGTGTGCACTCAGCAGAAATTTATGAGAAATCTAAACCAAAATAGCTAACAATAACAATTCAACATTTGCTCCCAATAATAAATCATATGTGCAGCACCCACCTGAATCTTTATATCAGGCTTTCGGCAGCGGAAGTCATCTTGTGCAAAGTATTCAAAATCTGTCTGCTTAACCTTTGCAAGGCATGCAAGGTTGAAGGCACATTGATCAGCTAGCTTGCAGTAGTAATCCGTATAGGTCACCTCTAGCACCACTGTCTCCTCTATAATATATAGAAAAAGAAAACATAATTTTTTGTGTTAGTGATAAAGTATACTTAACAGAAGATAATGAAAACTGGATATCAAAAATGCTGATGACAAGAACCTAGTAAATGTCGACAGTATATCAATATATGCTTTGAAATTATATCATCAAAGCAAGACATGCTGAAACAAAGTAAAAATGGTGGCATGTGTGAAATATTCACTGTACAATTAGATGGAGCATGTATTAAAAATGGATTATGGTTGGGACAGGAATATTTCTGAAGTCTTAACTAAGTTTACATAGCAAACATGCTTCAAGATTCAAACATGTTGAGTGGTTAGTAATATGGCCACTTTAACTAATCCACCAAAGAGCGCTACTACAGCCTGTAGCTGTAGATAAACCAGTCATGGCCGACAGAAAACCAAAACATTTTTTTACACTTCATCTCCAATCAAAGGCTGTGTGCTCTCAAAGTTACACTACTAATTTCTACCTTCATTAACGCTCTGGTTCACTGATGTCTCAATATGCATCCTCCTGAATACTTAAGGCAGAGTACAGTGAACACCACATGCATTTATGTCTATGAATTTACTTAAATATCAAATTTTGGATCTACAAACAACATTATGACCTGAAGTGCCTGCTAATTTTTTTCTCTCATGTTTATGGCCATACCTTGCACCTAAGGTTTATAATGACTTCTACCTCACACCAGCAACAAAATTACCTCTCTTCAACATGTAGCACTGTTCACTTGTATGCTGGTGACACAACTCTACAAACTTTAACCCACCTTTCCCCTACCCTCTAAAAATCATTTTCTTTTTCATAATGACCACATCTTCTCTGTTCATTCAGGTCATATGCAATATCTCAGAAAGTCACTTATTGCCCTTTGTTCAAATTCAAATTAGCAAAATTCATCCCTACAACTGCGTAATCATGTTGGGTATAACCCCTTTCACCACTCCATCCTGAGTACCCCACAAAATGAACATCAAAAAATATGCTACCCACACCCTATGGTTTCTGTATTGGTGCTGCTGTAATTATATCTCCTGTGAGCTACTAATTTATTTCTCATCAGGTCTTATTCACCCAAGTATGGAGTACTGCTCTCATATTAGGTGTGGTCCTTCCGCCACAGCTTTATTAGCCAAATAGGAATCAAAAGCCTTCCATCTCATTAGTTCTCCAGGCAGCATCTCTCTCCAACCAACCCTCTCTGTCTGCCATGATAATGCTACCCTCTCCTTTTTGCGAGGGTATCATTTTGGCCAATGCTCACATGAGTTGTCTGGCTTCTGCATCCCACAGTTTCTGGAAGGAGACCAGCTGTGCAAGGCTTGATCATTATGATACTCCTGTTTCTTGCATGGAACAGTGAACTTTCCAATCCCACCCTATAAACTCTGGGGCAATATTTAATCTGCATAAACACTTTTTAAGTTTATCTTTCAGCTCCCTGCAAATTTCCTCATCACCCTTAATAATTCTGCTCTCCAAGTCTCCAAACTCGCCTAGCTGTGCTTTATTAGATAACGTGCTTCTGATTCTTTTCCAATCTTCCATGCTTCTTCTTCCTTTATCTTGCAATGTTCATTTCTTGCTCTCTTAAATTTTTCATAAGCTGGCTGGCGACGGTGTGATCTACATTGTTCCAATACTAAAACTCAATTTTCTGGCTTTTAACATTATTATTGAACTTTGCCTCTTTCTTTTTCAACCTTTTCCCTCTATCTGCAATCAATGGTACCCTTACTCTGACTTCTTTCCTAAGATTTCACAGAACGTTCTTAGCACTGGTTTACACTCCTTTTATAGAACTTATCTTCCTAATCCATGTTCTAAAATACTCGATTGTCTGTATATAGTTGCCATGGCTTTATTTCTTCTTTTGACCCTGTCCTCCCTCTGATCTCCCTCTTGTGTAATGGATTTGATATGTTCTATTCCTATGCTACTGTGTGTAAAGACAAGGTCTAGCAAAGATCAGCTCCCCTTCTTTCTTGTATGCTCCATGCTGTGCAGATTTATGCACTTTTGTATAAGACTAAGAACTTGTGCCTTCTTAGCTCTATCTCCAAAAGAGTCTTGGTTTTCCCAGAACATTTCCTTTTAACTGAAACACCTCATTTTCAGGGCTGCAGGGAGAGAAATAAGGAAAGAATGCATGAAATGGTGTATGTAGGGAAAGCATGTAAGGACAAGGATAAGTGGAGACTCTTTTGCCAAGGCCACCCCCTTGATGGAAGTTCCTGTAAGGAAAGGGCATCAGAGACACAGACAGATAGATAGATAGATAGTTATCATCTTCAAGGAGGGAATGTTCTGTTGCCTCCTTCACTGTTCTGATTGTTCCTTTATTGTCATCTATGAGTATTTGTCCTGGGTATCTGCAGTTTCTTTGTGTGTTGTAAACTAAGCATGATACTTTCCTTCCTGCAGTGATTTTGAATGTGCCATGCACTGCTAATACCTGCAATTTAATGGGCTCCTTTAGTTAGAGGGTTGATTCCCCGTCTTTTATCTTCTCTGAGTCCCCTTATTATCCGTACCCTTCCAGGCAAATTAGGCTAGACTTTAGCTGCTTTGTGAGTTTCATCTCTTCTGATTTGGACTTTGAACTCTAAGCTTTCTTTTAATAATAGCCAATCTATACTGGTATACAATATCTTCAGCCTTCCTGAGTTAACAGATAGGGTAGATGTTGCCTGATATAACTGGATGAACGCCAATACTGAAAAGATGAAGGTTCTTATCCCTTTAGGTGCTATGGACATTAATCTATTCTTGTGTAGCAAAGTGTAGCTCATGTAGAGAAATGCCCAGTAACTGTATGATTCAATAACAACAAACTGATAGTTGCTTACAGCACCCTCATTTCTCATAAAAAAAAAGAAAAAAAAGAAAATCAGAGACAAGGTAAAGCAAATTAATGGGGGATATGTGGGTATGAACAGCATAAGTGAGATGTAGAACAGCAACACAGGATTATGGTTACCCATACAATGTGAGCAATCTATTAATTTACTGTGCTATTTAATCTTATTATCAACTCTTACAATCCCTGGATAATTTTAAGTAAACTACAGTGATACTGAATTCTAAACTGAGGCACTTACTTGTGTATGGCTTGATATTTAGTTCTTGCTTATGCTTCTTAACCAGGTCCTTAGTGGCACCAGTGTATAGCATTGTGTCTGCTCGCAGTACCACTTCCACATCATATTCCTTGTGACTTTTGTTGTGTATCATCACTGAAGACCTGAAGCCGAACAATGATGTAGACTTGTTCTAATAAACCTTGATTGATTTATCTCACAAATGCCAATGGGGATATATAGCTTTGCAGGTAAATCCTTCATTAATTCAATATTCATGCAGGAGTAATTAAGAAAAGTTGAGGGCCTTCTTAGTTTACTGTAATTTTCAAAAGGTAAAAATCATTTGTTCCAAGGGAAAACAACTTTCCTAATATCTAATGGAATGAAAATATGAAAAATCAGTAATGAACAAGGGAAGATTTTCTGAGCCTAGGTGGAATGATTCAAGACTTTTATAGGTTTAATGTTGTGATAAGCCAAAGAATAACAGCATATGGTCCTAAACCAACATAAATAACCCTAACACCACTTTTATAATTAGATCTGTAGTAGGTATATAAACAAAGATATCCCAAGTTTGCCAACATGAAATTTTAGGTAGGTGGAGGTGTTCCGTCCTCTCTGAAGGAGAGACACTGGGAAGAATGTTCCTTAATGGTTAAGTTGCCTTGCAACTCAAAGATGAAATATTATTGAAGCCAAGCTGTTCACCAGACAACACCTTCACACTCAAGAGCCCAGTGAAATATTGACAATCAGAGCAATGATCATAAGCATGAAACAAATTAGACAGTACTACATATGTGTCTGACCCCAAGCTAATATTTACAAACTCATGCATCAGTGCAAAACTTGCTTCCCTTCACTGTTTTTTTTTTTTTTTTTAATAATCTCCATTTCTTTGGGCATCCGTGGAATTAGATATGACCATTCTGGTATATGCTGGTGACAATGACCTCATACTGAGGTGGCACAACTTGATGTGAATTTTGGAAATGTGATGAGTTTTATTTCTATATTCACTGAATATGTACTAAACAACTGATGATCATTTGTTTATGGTGGTTTTGGAAGTCACTCCCCAGTCATCTTCTGCGTTGACAATTGATTATGAAGTCTTATCTGGTCATGGTGTTAGAACTGTAATTCTCTCAAGTCACCATCAAATTTATATGGCAAGCATAAATGACTGAAAGTTTATGAGGTTTGATGAACCTGTTTACAAAATTATGAAGCATTTATGATGCATAAGGTACTTGAGCACAGTGTTACAGTACATTATGCATATAAATCATCAATTACAAGAAGTATGATGTTTTATGTAGCATCATCAAAATCTCTTTTTGTACTTACCTGAAGGGTTGCCCAATAATTATGTCATCATTCAGGTGGAAGTCAAACTCAACATCTTCAAGCTCCTCATTAAGGTAGTATCTGGCGAAAATATTTTCACACATCCTGAGAGCATTGCGCATCACATTACGCTCCTCTGTTGATTCTGTCAAGTTGGATAAAGAAAGATTAGATCCAAGATATATTCATATCTATTTGTGTTTAGAAAATTTTTTCCTGTCCAGTGTGAAGTGGCTGTGGGCCATTAGTTCATATGAACCTAAACATTTAAGTCTGAAAATCATCTCAAAGTTATATTTGGACCATTTGTTAAAATGAATTGTGCATAATACCCCACATTTCTTGACCTTTCATAAAACTTGCTTCTCCACTTTCTAGTCCTAGAAATGGAACTAGTGAGTCATTTCTGAAAGTATCTACTCCTGTGACACTATCTGTCTGTTAATTATAAACATACACTTGTGAGCTAAAAAAATCAACAAATATCCTCCACCAGTTTCAAAGATCAAATGATGCTTGAGATTTCAAGAAGTTTTATTCTCAACATTAAGATTTCTGTTTTATTTTGTTTGGCTATGCAATTTTTCAAGGGCTTCGTCATGATGACATCTATTTAACACAGTCAATCAAAAAAGGTTACGGTAAGATTAGTTGCATATACAAGAATCTTCAAGAAAATCTTAGTTTCATAAAACATCTGTGTACTGGCAATAAGGAGAATGGAGATCACATGTAGATTTCTTGTGTCTG
>JAUUDY010629188.1:3060-16781 GCA_032361765.1 Panulirus inflatus | reverse complement strand
ACATTCACTCACACTCAGATTTCTCTCCAACTGTAATACTTCAAATAATATTCTAAGGTTTTGATCCTGCATTCCGTTTATCTTTATGATAAGTTGTGTGTGTGTGTGTGTGTGTGTGTGTGTCCCTATCATTACGTAACAGTTTTCATCATGATTACACCCTGACACAGGGGGGGGGGGGGGATAAAGTTCACGTAAATAAGCCAAGATAATGATTGGATCGGGCGAGGGACGATGTGTGTATCACGCTTCTTGGCTTCGCACTTAATGTCTTAATTGGGCAATCAGACTTGCTATTAACGGATATTGAACCTTTACAGACGTTTCAGGCTCATTTGCTCATAATGTCTGTGTTTTTCTTTTTTTTATTTCAGTACTGTGTTTTGTAGATTTGGAATGAATGAGACATAGACATAGGTCTTCCTCCCTGCAACTAGCGCAGTGTCTGTATCTTTCTTTCATTTAATGGGCTCGTTCGTCATCTACCTCACTGTCTACCTCTTCTCTATCGCTTTCCCAGGTAAGTGTTATCCCCTCTCACCACTCTTTATCAGTACAGTTATATTTCTCTCACCATTAGTTCATTTTCATCCAAATACCCCTCTATCACCTCTTCTAATTCACTGTAATCATCTTGTCCCTCTCCTACTTCTGGGAAATCATCATCCACTTATCTCTTTCTCACCTCTCCTAATTCATCGTCATCCTCCTGCCCCTCTCTTACTTCTTCTAGTGCATTATCATCCTCTTACCCTTTTCTTACTTTTGATTAATCATCATCCTTAAGTCTGTCTAATACCTCTCTCCTCGTTCGTTATCACCCTCTTGTCCTTCTCTCATACTCCCAGTTCACCATCATCTTGCCCCTCTCGTGCCTCGCTGTCTTCCGTTTAATCCTCTCCAAGCTCAGTCTCTTCCCCTATCTCCCTCCGAGCAACACTCCTCTCTCGCTCTTGTTTTTCTCTTGGCTTAATGTCTTTTCCTCTGCACCCTTATCGCAGAAGAGCTCCCCCGACCTAACCCTCAGTTCAGCGTTATTTCGAATTTGGTATTAGCTATTTGTCCTTCACGAACGCCTCCCTCAGCTCCAGTGTCTTCCTTTGACCACTAATTTCAGCTGTAGCTTTTAGATTACACGGTGACTAAACGTCTTCTTTCAGCCCCGTCGTCTGGTTCAGCTTCCACCTCTTAACCTTGTCTTGGCTTAATGTCTTAGAGTTTCCCTCAACTAAATCCCTTAGCTTAGGATCTTACTCTCTAGATATCTTTAGCTGCTAGCTCTCCACCGAGTCATGTTTCTAACAGATAAACAAGAAGACAATGGACATTTCCAAATCTAATTCCATCTTCCACTTCAACATCAAAACTTACATTTCTCTTCTTCCTGGTTTGTATTTTTGATGTTCTGAGCCTTTGCCACACAGTCTGGTACCCAGAGAAGTCTTTGATTATTCCCTCTTCTCGATTTGGATAGACATTCTAGTTTTACGGTCTTCAGAAGACAACTTTCCTTTCCCATTCGGCCAGAACTCTGATACCCTCGTAGAAAGACAAATCCTGCAGAGGCTGGAACAGGTGTCCTGTTACGGACCTCAGACGTAAGGGTGATGTTTATTTTTTCAGCATCACGGGTTCAAGGTATAAAGGTCAAACTGACAAAAGAATGTAAGTATTCATCTTGGTTCTTATTTTCATTGTGGAACCTTTTCTTTAGAAACTTGATACAGGGATATTTAGTAACCTTTCAGACAGACGGAGTGAAGACGTATACATATATCGAAGACTGGTTACATATCTGGCCAATGGCTTTCGTGCTTAGTTTTGTGGTCATACCTTCTTTTGATAATTTTCATTGTCCCTTTTAGTGCCGATCTTCTTATCCACTGTTTAGAATTGCTTACTCTTCTTGGGTCTAAAACGTATTCAAACAGTCCACCAGGTGTGTGTGTGTGCACATATAGTAAATACACAGTAAATACAGGAAGCTAAGAGACTAGCAAGACGTGAAATACTCTCCCCTTGTAACACAAATAAAAACCGTAATCATAGACACTTAAATGACTTTTGTCTCATAGACTGGACTCTGATGTGCTTGTAGACACCAAGGTCACGGGGAAAACATAGAACGACGAGGATTGAATCAGTGTAAAAGGGAAACTAACTAAACCTCTAAAGCTGGTCTGATACATAGTTGATGCAGTTCAACCTCGGTAAATGCAAGCTAACGAGTATGGAACATGGGGATATGAGGGTTTGATACGAATACTGTTTCGCAGTTTTTGAGCTGCAGGAATCTGTGTGTGAGAGGGACTTGGGAACTGACACTGCACTGTATCTCTCCTGAAGTTCATTAAAGGAAAAGTGTGAGGGAGACAAATTAACTAAAAACATTTGGAATTGCTTTGAAGTACATTGATAAGGAGATATTTAGTCATCTTTTCACAGTATATGTGAGGCACAAACTAGAATATCCCTCTCGAGTTTGGTCGCAGCACTTAAAAGAAACACATAACAAAAACTAGTATAGCAGGAGCAGCGGAGGTCAATAGAATAAGAATA
Organism: Panulirus inflatus; assembly: GCA_032361765.1. Taxonomy (NCBI): domain Eukaryota; kingdom Metazoa; phylum Arthropoda; class Malacostraca; order Decapoda; family Palinuridae; genus Panulirus; species Panulirus inflatus. The sequence goes on along the minus strand of JAUUDY010629188.1, from coordinate 14,222 downwards.
CGTGAGCAGAGTTACTGCGTAAGGTTAGAGGCTTGAAGCTTTCCCACCTTGTGAGATGAGATGTACAATGTACTGTCATTAAGGTAGTATACCCAGGGTTGCTGCTGTTACATACAACATTGTCTTCACTCACATGATAAAACACACTCCCGTTTGTTCCTAACGCCAAACACACTCCTCCTCCCTCCTCCTCCTCCTTCTGTATCAAATACAGACGCCTCCCTCCAACATCTATCAACTCTGATATGATTATTCATAAATGAAAAGTCCACCATGGACGTGGCCACTCCCGTTCAGAAAATCGCAGAGGAATGTCCCGCCGCAAATGAAATCCTTTTTTTTTTTTTTTTTCTAAATGGAAATTCACAGTCGAGGTTAGCAGAGGGAAAAGGGAACGAGGCCTGATGAGACAATGTGTTTTTTTTTTTTTTGTCTTTCGTTCTGAAATATAAATTGGTCATCAGGATTATCTCGCGGCCAGACAGAATAAATATCGTAAAACAAGAAAGGAAATTAGTCAAGTAATATTTTTCGTTACTTTCTTTTTCTGAATGAACGTTTTGTCGAATACTTTGTTGACTTTCTGCAAAATACCTTTTCTGGTTTGCTAAATACTTTGTATATACTTTTTTGGGGGCGGATTACCTTGCTGATAGATTTATTCATTGTCTGATTTAAGGGTTGAAATGATCTATTGATGTCTATCGCTCCTCGGTCTTTCAACAACAGAGAAATCATTATTATAGTTCCTCCTTTCCTTTGAGAATTGTTTTGAGTTCACAATTTGCTTGAACATCCGCTCTGTGTGAGAGATGTCACATAGGAAAATCATCCACGATAGTCTCCATTAAGTAGCTGGTCACTGCTGGGAGGGAAGGGGGGAATGTTCTACTCCTTTGATCTCTTAACCATGTCATCGCTACGTTGCAGTTAGATATTTCGACTAATTAAGTTGATTAACGACTTAGAATCAGTTTTAGATCATATTCTGGCGTTCGTACCTCGTCATGGCACTGCAAGTGGTCCATTGTATAAATGACAATTGAAGCAAGTGTTGTACACTTGTGACTCTCGTATGGCTGATTCAACTCTACATCTCTTGTGAATCTCTCTCTCACTCTCTCTCTCTCTCTCTCTCTCTCTCTCTCTCTCTCTCTCTCTCTCTCTCTCTCACCGACCTCATAAAAAGTTTTCTCGCGTCTCATCCTCTTCCTCTACTCTGCCATAACTCCTCCCTTCCCTCAGGCCACCATCCCTTCACACTGCCACAGCTCTTCTTTCCCTCACACTGCCACTGCTCTTCTCTCCCTCACACTGCCACTGCTCCTCCCTCCCTCACGCCGCCATCCCTCACACTGCTACAGCTCCTCCTTCCTACACACCACCATCCCTCATACTGCCACAACTCTGCTTGTCTAGTGGAGATCGAAGACCACTTCCGAAAATGATTTCATTCCAGGCTTCAAGGGGAAAGGGGCCACCGCCCCCCAAGGCTAGCCTCAGCTAACAGACCGACCAACCCTTCCATAACTTCCCAGGACAATGACGTCTATATATACTCATGCCTGCTGAATGAGTCTCCGCTCAAAGGAACTTCATCTGCAGTGAGTGTAGGACAGACATCTGTCCGACGCGTCACAATAAGATTTCTACCGTTTTTCTTCCCCGTTTTCTGTCCATTAGTGACGGCGAGTTCCCATGTTCTTCAGGGTACGTAATCACTCTGGCCTCTGTTAACGGTAAAGAAGCCCGTTGTTTTTACTGGTGATTAACATACCTTTACGCAGCAGAGCCGAAGCTCTTCGGAGTCTACAACCTCAGTGACAATAACCCGACGGAAATCAAAGGATGACCAAGATATAATGATAATAACAAGAAAACGAAAGAGCAAAGACAATTAAGAGAGCGAGAGAGACAGAGACAGTCAGTCAGTCGAGACATCAACAACTTCAAGAGACAACCGGAGCACAATTATACGAAGGATAATTAAGCCTGACAAGAAAAGGGACAAATGAATTCGAATCAAACACTGATCTCTGCTGTTTCTTGAACGAGATCTCCTAAGACAAAGAAGCCTTTGAAGTCCAACCACCACAGCTGTGCCTCTAACTCTCACCCCGCCTCTCTCTCTCTCTCTCTCTCTCTCTCTCTCTCTCTCTCTCTCTCTCCCCCCCCCCCTGCAACAAGATAAGAAGTTATGAGAGAGAGAGAGGTCCCGGGGAGAACCTGGGACTGATGGTGGTAGTCGCATGGTAAAGTTGTTATCGGTGGCCTCAATCGGATCCCCCTGTGGGGTTGACGGGCTACAGAGCTACGGAGGGAACTAACCCACAACATAACCCCCTGAGCTGGCGATGTCATACCCTCGGTTTGTCGCATTAGAGCCCACTCTGTGTGTGTGTGGTAAAGCCTGTAACTCTGATGATTCCCTGTACACAGACTTGAATCCTTTAAGTTATTTCCCACACCAAATTAAACGTCTGCAATTACACCACGAACACTGCACCCTATAGTTGTTACCCTATACACCCTACGAGATAAGTCATGTACATCTTTCCCTTTCCTTTACGACCTCGGATCTACGTTACCTGTTTTATCTTGCTAAACACACATGCGCAAGCGCGCACACTCACTCTGACGCTGCAACCTACAAGCCACAAACCTTCAACACATCCATAACGTAAATTCCACTATGTGTATCGTTAAGTTGGCCTCGAACCTCTAATTCCACCTCAAAATCCACATCCCACAGTGTATACCAGGGTCGTTATGCCACACGTTCTCAACCTAATCCTTTTCCTATCCCTTCCCATCCCTATTCCCTCCCGACCCTCTTAACATATCTTTCCTCCGCCTCCTCCTCCTCCAGGTACATAATTCCCTTGTCTACAGGCCTCCTACAGGAATAGTTACACTGCAGGCATTCTCCTTGGGGTGTACACCGAGGACTTGCCTCTTTATTGCTGCACTTGGCACCTCCTGAATTGATGTTACAGGGTAATGGTACGAGACTACGTGTGTGGCGTGTGAGTGTGTGTGTGTGTTTGTGTGTGTGTGTGTGTGTGTGTGTGTGTGTGTGTGTGTAACAGATGGATAGATAGATCACCGTTTTATTGACTTGAGGCTGTTATTTGACGATAGGCTCTCCATTATAACGTCTCTGAAGATTCAACATCTTCAGCAATCTCGTATTCAAATGTCTCTCTAGCTTTACATTCTTTTCTCCTCCCGTTTTTATAGCTGACACTCGGTACATGTAGCCATCCTGTGACACCTCACCCCTCAGCTTTGATGTCTAGCTTCATCTTTAATTATCTTTTTAGGGGGAACAGCATCCCAGGTCTTGTGGCAATCGAAGGATACTTAATTCATCCAAATTATTTTCCAAAAAATATTGCCTAATTTTGCCCAAAAAAATCCAATATACATCACGCAAGATATCTTTTCAGACTCCTCCTCGTATTCTGCGATCAAGTAAGTTGTTCCAGTCAGGATAACCTGTATCTATCATTCCTCTAATAGGTCATGCCTTACAACGATGCCATACTTCTCTGTCTCCTTCCTTAGAAATTGGCACTACAGTGGATCTTTTTGTCAGTCTGTAAAACCACTGCTCTCGTTGACGGAGATCGTGAACGTAAGCATTAGTTTGACTAACGTCTCTCCATTACATTTCGAGACCATATGGTTAAATGTCACTTGGTCCATAGAGTTTGTGAGGGTCTTAACTCCTTTAATAGTAAAGAGTTTGATGTATCGTGTTCACCCACTTCCTATATGTACTTATAAGTCGGTCAGTTTTACTTTAGGGATCTTTGATCTATCCCGTTCGTTATGATTAGCAGGATTAATCCAACAATTATCGAACACTGTTTACCATCACTAAGAACATGGTGGTTTTAACCAATAGCTGGTCTTCGTCCCCTCTTGTGTTATTCGTGTGGTTGTATAACCTCCTGAGAAAACCTATATATATAACTTCCCATCTTTTATTCTCAACTGTAACTTAGTATGGTTCCTGGCTTACTAACTTCTACTCGATTCTTGAGATCAATTTCCTCTTTCCATTCTCCCTCCAGACCACCGGCATCTGTGGCCCGGATCATGACCACAGACTTAGCTTTGTTTCCTCAGGATCCGCCAGTGCTGGTGGGGGATGGATACTCCTACCCCCTTGTTCCTTAGGCAACCTTCCAACATTTTATTTTTTTTCGCCCTTAGCACATTCTCCTGATTTTTCGATACTTGTTCTTTTTCCTTTACACTCTTCTAAATGTGTCATTTCCCTCTCCTCATGTTATAGCCCTGCCTTAAGGCTTCCTTCATGCTTTAAAACACACTAAACGTGAATCTTAATGAACGCTTCATACTTCATCTACATGATACCTTCATCTTCCTTGCCTGTCTGCTTCTCCAGTCGATCACCTCCCTACCTAATCATCTCCAGTATAGATATACTTTTCTCTTCCTTCCTTCGACGTCTGTCGTCCCTGAGTTCATCACACACTTGTTGGCGACAAGTTATAATATAACCGACCAACACTTTCCCACCTCATGGACCGTCACTCTGGCCAAGTTGGGTTGCGATGATTTCTAACTTGTCAGTTCATCCTTCAAGTCTGTGTTTCTCTCCAACACATTGAGTATGGCCTGAGGCTGTGTATTAGTGATTTCAAAAGCTATGATTATGATCTGATCCATCACATGGAATTGACATGGATCGATAGAGACAGTTGATATGCAGGTATCAAAGTAGTTTATTACAACGTTCGTGATATCTTTTATGAAATCTAGCGTAATGATATATTGCGGATATCGCTCACAGTATTTATTATAGGTGTCCTGATTTTTTTCATATCTGAATCACCCAGAATCTCGTTAAGTGAAATTACGAGAGAGAATTGCTGATGGTAGCATTTTAGGATTTACCAACTTTGATGGACACAGGGAACGATGCAGAATGATTAAGAACCTGCAAATGATGTCTTCATTCTGGTTGCAGTGTGTGCCGCTCATTTGACGAGATGTCAACTAAACTGAGCCAAGTGACGGACGTAACGGCTGAGATCGTAGAGCTGAGCAATTACCTGCACATCTGCTCCTCTCAGACGATGACGCAGCTGTTGCAGGAGATACAGAATGCCACCGATCGCCTCATGTTCCTGCTACAGGTAGGTCCTGGCTAGCAAGATTCCTTATTTCATTTTTCCAATCCTCTCTCTTTCTTTCCTTTCCCCCTTTACTATTCTTTTCTCTCATCTTTTCTTAACCTTTTCAGCGGTTCAACACGAAAACCAAGGAATAATCTTCTCAAATATCATAATGGTTTTCTTCCCAGCTTAGGTGGATTCCAGGTTTGACTCACCACCTGGGACCACAGCTGTGTGTATACAGCACGGGTGGATAAGGCGAAGATTCCATTGTTCTTAGTCTTTTTACAAAATTTCTCCCTCTCCTCACACCACTAACTTTGAAAGTGTTCATCTTTTCATGTTTTTTTTCCCTAAAAGTTACGACCTGCCTGTATTTAGAAGGCAGGATTTCCACCACCTCAAAAGCTCAGAGGTTCCTTTTCTTCTTTTCTCCGTATCTTATATATTTCTTCGATCTTTTTTCTTTTGTGTCTGACCTCGATGAGGACCGTCGTCCGGTAACAATAGCCTTCCTCAAAAAGAATGAAAATCACTGGTGAATATATTACATGTTACACACTGGTGAGGGAACAGTTTATTTTGATATAACGTCATAGATATTGTCATGATTTCTCAAATAAGTTGGATTGTTATGCAGTAGTGGCGAATTATGTAATGAAAACACTAGCGAGGAACACATTTTTTTTCATACCACCGGCGAATCATATGAGTATGTGAAATCTAATACATCAGGTTACATATAATGCGTTGGATACATTGTTTAACAATTTTTGTGTGTTATTAGAAATAGTCATATTTAGGCTAAGTGTGATATGACAGACATCTGGTGGCTAACCTGATGAGTACGTTGCCTTAAGAGCCGGGGTGAATGCGATATTGAACGAGCTCAGAGTTATACAGGAGTGATGGGTTGTATAACGCATAGCTGGGGTGAGAACAGCCCCGTTTGTTAGCACTAGCGTTTCGACGAGAGAGAGAGAGAGAGAGAGAGAGAGAGAGAGAGAGAGAGAGAGAGAGAGAGAGCTTGATTGGCTCAGTATACATTTCAGGTTGCTTGATTTAGATCCTGTTCAGCGTTAGAATATGATTTTTTTTCTTCAGCGTACATAACACTGGCAATCCAGTGTCGCTATAATACCAGACACAATCTGATATGTTTAGCTTCACTTGTTCGAAATGTTTATCGTAGAAAATGGACCATTAAAACAATACACTGAACTTTCAACGCACGAAGAAATTACCATTACAATTAATTTGTTTATACCAGGAGTATTTGACGTTACCAAAAGAACAAACACATGCTTGAGGCATTTCGACTCATGGATGATGTTTAGGTGTTCATTTCAGTCAATAGAACACTGCAGGTGTTGAGGCTACAGTGATTATCTGTTTAAGGGCAGCCGGAAATAGGGTAGAAGATGATTGTGTCTGTGACCAGAGACGTTCGTAATGCACATGGTGAACAATGGTACTAGTCGTTAGGCAGCCATCCCTTACTTTAGCTTTGTGTAAGTTTTGGTAGATAGGTTGTACACTCTCCCCATTTTTCCCCCACACACTGTACTGCTCTCATTGCCATCCTCGTCCGAGTGGACCACCACTCACTGTCATTCCTTACAGGTAGTACCACCCTCACTGTCTTCCCCTACAGGTATTTATACATTCTCATTATCATTCCCACAGCTAGTACCTTTCTCACTATCATTCTGCACAGGTAGGAGTACTGCCCACCATCATTCCCCCACAGATAGTACCCAGTCACCCAGGTGATACCATCATATAGGGATGACTCGTATACGTCCGTAGGCGAAATACTAAAAGTCTTAAAGTATTAGACTAGTTTGATATGCACATAAAGTATTGTGTTACCTTTACTGATGAGGTTATTAAGAAAAGGTAAAAATTTGTGGTGTACCGGTTAACGTTCTTGACTTTAACACATTCACGGGCCGCCCAGGGTCGAGCGCACAGGTTCGAATACTGGTTGTGGCCGTCGGTCCACAGTCAGTCCAACTGTTCATTCACTCATAGAGACTGGTCGATGAAATGGGTGCCTGGCTCAGGCTATATGTATAGCGCTAATGAGATAGCCTTGATTAGGGCCTCAGTTACCCTTGCCGTCTCAGTTAACATAACAAAAGGAATGAGATGCAAAAAGAGTGATGAATTAAAGAAGGGAGACGTTTATTCTGGGAATAGGAATACATTCAGATCTAACCTTACGTCTTTTCTCTCACTTTACTCGTAGATTTGAATCGTATCATTAGTCTGAATCATCCGAAATATCAGAAGATATACATGTAAACAGGAAAGCCTATACGGCACGTAAATGTCATGCATGTATTTAACGGATCACATATTTAGATTAGGATGTCATGGATAGTAGTATTCGTCGTTCAGGTACCCAGTGATATTCATAGGTAGATACTTACTGATGACCTGCATGTGTAAACAAGTGAATGTCATTAACTAAATACTGGGGAGATGTGGTAAATCTGCTGGCTTTTGAATGCAGTCTTGTTTCCAGGGGAACTGCTCTCCTGTATGCTTTCCGACATTACTTGTTTACTGTCTTCCTGAAGCTGAACTAACAGATCTGGAAGATATTTGGCGTTAGAGGCTTCTTTTGTCGAGACTGTTTAACCGCATTGCCAATGATCGGTTCAGACTTGTGCTAATCGTTTATACCTTAGAAACATATGGAATATGTTTATGATTGGGGTTCCATTTGTGTCATACCAGTACTGTAGTTTTATAGGACATAATTCGACGCTTTGTCGATAATTTTGTAATGGATTGACTGGAAACTGAAATTTACGATCCATCTCAGAATACATTGAATCTTTAAGTTTCATTCAATATTCCAATAAATAAACGTCATTCTAAGTAGGCGGTCTGCCCTGTAGGACACATGATCGAAGAATATAATCATAAGTGGTTACTGTATGTAGAGTAATGGCAACTCTACTCACCGGAGTTAATGCGCGAAAAATGTGGCAGTTGAATTTCTTTTTTCAATATATTCATGTCATTACTATGACAATTTCAATCAAGCAAGTGAACTCTATAAAAATGTCACTTTATTGATTGCAAGTCGAGGGTGTACCAGAAAGGTGTGTTAAATACGTGGTGGTATATGCGCATGTGTGGTTACAATAGCTTAGTCAAGCTAGGTAGGGTGGCAAGGTATAGCGTTAACATTGTGGTGCTGGTCAGGAGGGAAGTGGCAGCGCGTAACGTGTCCCCGCAGTGTACGCTACTGCTATAAAAGACGAGGAACCTATGATAACGAGCAGACGACTGGAGATGGCAGTGAGAACGTTAATATTGTGGTTGGCAGCAATACTTGTGAGTGTTGGCGGTGACCAGAAGGGAGCTCCAAAATACAAATGTGGTGGCAGCGTAAATCTGCAAGTAGGCAAGTCCTACACCATTCAGTCTCCCAACTTTCCTTACCCATACCCAAACGGTATATACTGTGTGTGGACAGCCACCGCACCTGCCAACACAGAACTAAGGTTGACTTGTGAAAGATTCAGTGTAATGCCGAGCGTCAAATGCCGAGTGGATGATTTCTGGGTCTTCCCCAGTGGGACTTTTACTGTAAAAGACAGCCGGCATTATTGTGGCACTGGTATCATAGATACAGTCATGAAAAGTAACAAGTTTGCTGCTGTCTTCTTTTCTGGATATAAGAATTACGCCAGTTATTACGCGGGTTTTACCTGCACACTAAAGGTGATTGTCAAGTTTGCCATCGGCACTGCGCCGCCTCAGGCAACACAACCGAGTAGTAACGTCGCGTGTGGCGTGAAGAGCACGTCTAGGATCGTGGGAGGACAGGAGGCAGCTAAGAACGAGTGGCCGTGGCAGGCAGGAATCCGTTACACAAGTATTGGTAACATATTCTGCGGTGCCGTCCTGATCGACAAGCAATGGGCATTGACGGCGGCCCACTGTGTTGACCGTTTTCAAGTAAAGAGTATTTTTGTCAGCGTGAGAGATCACAAGAGGGTAGTGGATGGTTCCACAAGCTCCAGAAGAATAATAGCTGTAGCTGAAAAGATTATACACGAAGGATATTCCAGAGTTTCTTTGGACAAAGACATTGCTCTTCTACGCCTGAGCAAACCCGTCGTGTTCGGTGCTGACATTAAGCCGATTTGTTTACCATGTCATTTCACTTCAACCAGTTTGAGCGGAGAGAAAGGGACGGTAACTGGCTGGGGCACCACTTCCTACCGCGGAGAGCAGAGTGACGTGCTGAATGAAGTGGAGTTGCCCATACTTACAACCAGCGAGTGCCAAGAGTATCTTGGGAAGGCCGTGACAGAGAGCATGATATGCACCTTGAAGCCAGGCCATGACTCCTGCACGGGGGACTCCGGTGGTCCTCTGAGTTGGGCAAAGGACAGCCATTACTACCTAGTGGGGCTGGTGTCCTGGGGCAGAGGATGTGGTAAGGAAGACTCTCCAGGAGTCTATACCAAAGTCACCAGGTATCTTTCATGGATTGAGAGAAAAACTTCTATCAATTTCTGTTCTCAAACAACCTGAGGAGGAGAGGAAAAGATATTAGTTCAAGCTTGAAGCACTACCCACACCCAGAATCAAGGTTCAAGATTACCTTTCTTGTCACCAGCTGTCTATTTAATATCAGTGTATTCTAAGATAAACAATATATCAAACTGTCATAAAAAAAATGGTATGTCTACTCTTCACTGCGATGATGGCGTGATTATTCGTATAGAATTAAGGTTGTTTTGAAATCAAAATGAAATATTGTTCTTGGTATGTAACCATAAAGAGCTCTCTTTGAAAGAAAAAAAGTTTGACAAATGGGGTCAGAAATCCTACAGAACAGAAAAATTCAAGTAACCCACGAAGGTTGGGGAGCATAACGAGCTAGGAGGTGTGAGGGCATGACTCTGCCCGGTGAGTGATCACAGGGGCGGGCGGCACCGGCCATGCCAGCAACTTTGGTTCTTCTGGGCACTTGTCTCCCCCCAACACTACTGACCAAAATTTTCATAACCACATACTGTTTTGTTACTGAATGAAGTCGTATGTTTAGGATTCATGAATTTGAAATCATAGATAGATTCTGATGGACGACTGTTTCGAAATAATGTCAAGAGTATTTCGTTATTGATTCTTTACCACCTTATTGGAGTCTTAAGCAATATTCTTATGTCCTTATTGTGTGTTTGCCAGATTTATTGCTATGTAATAATGCACTGTAAACAAAAGCTTGTCAATAAAACATTATATGTTAGCAATATCTTTACCTGGATTTAAAAACGTAGTTCAATGAGTCATTCAGAGATTGAAAGGCATAGTGTCTTATGTGTTCAGCAGTGGCAGAACCTGATATGACTATAGGAACATGAATACTAATTTTTAGAAAATGACAAGGACTTACAGTTACGTCATTGCTGCAGGAGTTTTAAAGACGGTCTATGTGCTTGGCGTGGTGGAGGACTATCTCTATTCTGTCCTATCTCTTCGCACTCTTGAGTAAACTGCAAATGTGGCTGCTGTGCCGACTGGGCGGTGTTTGACGCCACGTTGGCTCACTGCCCACAAAATCTTTTCTTTCCATTATTTATTTGAATTATCTTTTATCTTTATCATATCAAAATTATACTTCTATTTTTTCTAGTTTTTATGTTTTTGTTTCTATTTTAGAATAGGTATTTAGGGATGCTTTCAATCACATATTAAATAGGGTTGCAGGCCTAATGACCTTCCTCATAGGTCGTTGGCCGTAAAATCCAACAAACAACAGTTTTTCAGGCAGAAATACAACGGAACATCCATGAAATAGATTATTCCATAAGGAGAAAAATTGGATATTATCTTGTGCAAAAGGCAAAAATGTACAATTAGCTGGAAGGTGCATAACTGTTGACACTTGAAATAGATGCATAAGTAGCAAAACAATTAGTAAAATAATCAATGTTCTCGGGTGGAAGTACAGTACATGGCTGATATGTTTATATGATATAA
>JAUUDY010629077.1:0-16782 GCA_032361765.1 Panulirus inflatus | reverse complement strand
GTAAGCCACATGTGGTAAAGTTGAACAACGTATATGAGAGAGAGAAAGCTTATATCCAGGCAACATTTACCTGTTGTTAACGTATTGTAGATATACAGTTCTATTCATGATGCTGCATGATAGATGTATGGCTGTATTCTTGGTAGTCTACGATAGATGTAAAGGTCTATTCATGGTGCTGCGTAATAGATGTGCGGCTTCATTCCTTTTTTTTCTGTTTTATGTTATTTTGGGAAGAAACCCCCTGTCTGTTTTTAGTTCAGCGTTCTGACTTGATCTCCACTTAAGGAGATGTGCTCTCACACGTTACCTGAGAAGTGGGAACCAAAATTGTCGTCTTTATTTAGAGGAGTTCCCTTACCTCTTCCTCAACACTGCTATGGCTGTTCAACGTGAGGGTGGCTGTTCAATGTGTGTGTGGCTGTTCAACTTGAGTGTGGTTGTTCAGCGTGTGTGTGGCTGTTCAGCGTGTGTGTGGCTGTTCAACTTGAGTGTGGCTATTCAACTTGAGTGTGGCTGCTCAACTTGAGTGTGGCTATTCAACTTGAGTGTGGTGGCTAATCAACTTGAGTGTGGTGGCTGTTCAACGTGAGTATGGTGGCTGTTCAACGTGAGTGTGGTGGCTGTTCAACGTGAGTGTGGTGGCTGTTCAGTGTGAGTGTGGTTGACATTCGCCTAACACACACACACACGTCACACCCTCAGCACAGATGCCATCCTCCTCTCCATCCCTGGACATGTCAGGTTTAGGGTGCAGAACGCCTACGAGGAGAGTCTTCATGGTCGCCACTACCATGCAAGTGGTGCTTCCAAAAAGCAAACAAAAAAAAAAAGTGACTATGTTTGGGTTGGTATCGACTGGACTGGGCTGGGCTGGCACTGGGTTGGTGGAGCGGGAAACTTGTTAAACACAGACACATGCCAGGGTATGAAATATTGGCCATCGACCTTCACATGACTCAAATATTGGTAGAGAGATGTCAGCTCTAACGCTGGGTCGTCATGGGTGAACCAGCTGTTTCAGTAAGCATTTTTTGTTTTGTTTTTTATTTATTTTTCTGTCGCCATCAGCAGCTGATTTGTTATGCACTCCCCCATGCTCATCGTGTGAGCTGTGGCACAAAATGAGTTACAGAGTTCACAAAGGGTCTTTGTTAGGCTCCAGTGAACCAGATCATGATAACGCTAGATATGACAGAGTTGATTCATTACTTAATCTGAGAATTTTTCCTTTACGGTACATCCGTTTATTACATTCAGTAAGGGGAAACATTCTCAAAATTTCAGGTATCTAAAACGCTGACAGTTGATTGTGTCACCTCCAGCAGGGGTAGTTTAATCCTATCTCTGAGAGTTTCAGTTTTCTCACACATTGAGACACGGTGTTCTAGTGTACGTTCATGTCTCTGTTAATATCTCTCTTTACAGTTTGAATTATTCAGAGTTTCCAGGTCGCTCAGCTACCAGTAGAGCCCAGTGCCTATCTTTGATCTACTAATGACATCATTTTGTAATCTACTGATCTTGCTACTTTCCTCATACGTGTGTTTTGGTTGATACATTTCCTTGTGATGAAAAATGGGTTTTGCTGGTATCTCTTTGTATTTATCTACTTCCTTCAGGTACATCTGCTGGTCCTTGCTTAATTACAGTTATTAGATTGCTATTTGGTAACCCAGCCTTGTGTTCAACAGCTTCTTTATCTAGTCCTTGTTTAACTGACATGAGTATTTATCATGCTCTCGGGGACTTATAGAGAGGGAATCTACAATAGTCTTACTTAAATCCCTTTACCAGTAATGCTCACGTATCTCTGGCCTCACACAGACATGGATGTTCCACTCAGGTCTCAGGATATGTAAGGCAAGTAGTGATGCTAGAGATACAAAGAGGATCAAACCGTCTGTTGTTTGGTTGACTGTAATTTCTATAAGCCCATGAGCGATGAGGAAGATGCCCCATCTATGCGTAGCATATTGCTTTGGCGACGGGTCTTACCGTAGTACGTGCAGTGCTGTACTACCAATGTTGTGGTACTGAAGACACTAAATATGAGTGTCATTTTATTGCTATTAGGTGTTATCTGTATACTGCGAAACCATAGCCAAGACACTTGAACATCAAAATCATCATGCCGTTTCGAGCACAGCTCTGACATTCCTAATAGATATAAAGAAATTTTGGTGTTACGATAGACATTTCTGTAGTCGCTATAATGACACGTACATACACCACGTTACTTACCAAGAGATCCATCCCCAATGAGCGTAATGCACCTCCTGTGTTCAGCCTGCGATGAACAGACGCGCTCGTTTCGACTCTGTACCACACCCCTTCAACCTTGCCTCCTGTAAGTTGTCTGCCACGCTCTTCTTCCACTCGCATCACGTGAGGACGCCAGAGATTTTCAGCTTGACTGATACGACACGCCTTTGTGAGCCATACCAGATCCTCTGCTTCTTGATGTGCATCGAGACAATCCCTCACTGTGTCATTCCTGTGTGTGTGTGTGTGGGACTCCGTCCTGACACTAGCCTTGTGAAATCTGGAGCAGGAGTAGGCATGGAACGGATAAGACAGCAGAGGGCCACCAGAGTTCTCACGTTTGCTTTCCCTGTGAGCCGTCCGTCGATCCTTACAAGATATTCACATCCAACCTCAGGGAGACTCTCAGACCCTCCCACTCACACCACCTTGGTCGTGGATGTACTGCAGCAGATACCTGGTGTTCTGAGATCCCCCAGCACGTGTTTCGCACTTGCCTCTACAGAGGGGACTGACCTACTTCCCAAAACCTTGAAAACTGGTACTCGGCGTCAGTTGCAAAGTGCTGAAGCGCAAATATCACCTCCCTGTCGGCATATAGGCAGTGGATGCTGACCCCCGTGCAGGTGTCGTCTCGTGGTCAGAGTGTTGCAGGGCAGCTGCGCATATTGTATCATTTGTGCTGTTGACCTTGCAAACTGGTCATGCGTAGCGTCTAAAATCCACTCGCCTTGTTGCAGCGTCGTAACAAGAGGTCTTCTGCCGCTGTGTGAGAGAGGAGGCGCGCCGCCTCACACTCACTTCAGATCCTCCCCCTCCACGCCTGCCATCGCGTGTGATCCACTTGTGTGCCTTAGGCCAACTAGATCCCGTCTGATTGGCAATGTGGATTACACACTTGCCAGTCTCCTACATCCAGGCTGCCCTGGCTCACTCGGCAGTAAACTTCTAGTGTATTTGCTCGGCCTGTTGCCAGTAGGATTATGATATAATCTCCAATACGGAGAACAGTAAGCGTAAAGTTTCAATAAAGGATGTTAGAGTAATGGTACATGTTTATGACTTTCCAGATATCGAACTATAATGGTGTATGTGTTTCAACCTGCTTCGTATACATACCCAACTGATGACTGTATCAATTCATTCATCATGAAGTATTAACATGGTCAGCTGTGTGGATGGTAATCGTAATTACGAGAATATAATCTGGACCTCGAGAGAACAACTGTGGACACTGGTTCACGCTAGCTCCCAAAGGCTAAACGGCAGCCGACTCTGGATACCTAACTCGTTAAACAGTGAATTATTCATTATGACAAATGTTTGGGTGGGAATGGTGAGTAAACACAGGGGAGAGCTTCTAACATGCAGGCTTGCGTACAAGGCTTCTTCAGAGTACCTGACTTACGATGCTTAGACATGAGTCTCTATACAACCCCGCAAGATAATGCCATCTCGCTGGACGCCGCTCTTTATCCTCGGCCGGACGTGTTTCACATTCTTCTGCCGTGTTCCTTTGCTTTCTGTGACCACCATTTTTGCCGCTGGTCCGGCCCCAATGTATAAAGCCCTCACGACTGTTGATTACTCCATCCGTGCGTATGGAAGCAGCTTCCACGGTTCTTTTTTACTTGTTCGTGATATATGTAGGCACCAGAGGAGTAGAAAGAGGACATCCTGACACACAGTAAAAGCGTATTATTACAGTAATGACAGTAGCCTTTGTACTATATGGCAGACATTCCTATACAGCCTCCGGATCATGTTATAACTATCGTTCATCAGAAGCTCAGTTGAAGCTGCATACAGCTTTGTTTACCATTCCCTCTTGGGCTACATGCATAGCGAGAGTGTATGTGGTCTTAGAATTATCCTCAACACCTGAAGAAGGTGTTAAATATTTTTCATGTGGTGGGTTAGACTTCAAATAACCAGCTGACCACCTTCTCAAAGCTTTAAACTTTACCACATACCTTTTGTCGTCTCTGGGAGGAGAGAGTACAAAAGCGAATGACAAAAATGATCCCGGGAATTAGAAACCTCACTTATGAAGGAAGGTTAGAAAATCTTAATTTACACTCAAGACGAGGAGGGCTAGAAGGGATATGATTGAAGGTTTTTGAAATGAGTGAAGGGCATCAATAAAGGGAACATGAATAAAATTCGTAGAATGGCGTCACCGGATAGGACAAGAAATAATGGATTTTAATTAGAAAAAAGATATTGATTCAGGTCGGATGTGGGTAAATATTGGTTCTGGAATAGGGTAGTAGATTTATGGAACCAGCTGCCAAGTACAGTAGTGGAAGCTACGTGGGTCTTTAGGTAGCTTTAAACAAAGGTTGGATGTGTTTTTGGGTTCAGGTGGTTGGTTGCACGGTGGACAGACTCAGGACCTGCCTAGCATGGGCCAATATGCCTCTTGCAGTGTCCTCACTTCTTATATTCTGATGTTCTTACATAGGTGTTGTATACGACAGAACGCTAAAAAAGGGCCTGTTATTTATACCTCCTATACTATGCCGAGGAGAGATACAGACAGACAGAGACAGAGAGGTAAAGTGTGTGTTAACAAGACTACCATGAAAGTTTTCCAGTTCGCCAGTGAGTGTCACACCGTCGGTTGATTACAAGCTAATTTCCATATCATACATGGTCGACGAAGATGCGAAACTTTTCTTCTACACAAAGGGAGAGATTGATGGGGTAATATGAAACTCCATCACCTCTCCATAGAACTGAGGGCCAAGTGAGAAACTCAAACTTGCCTCTGTTCTTCATACAGGTCGGGTATGATGGAGGAACACAACATCCCCTCTGTCTCGTACATACAAGTGAGGGTAAGCTGAGGAACACTTAACATTTGTTTGAGTATGCAAGTACGAAAAGGTGCATTTGTTTTTTGTTTGTTTGTTTGTTTTCTTACTAGATGGGCAACATTATACCAGAAATTTAAAGAACAGGACTTATCTTTAAACTTTACCTCGACTATCACTTTGAAAATGGAAAACCCTTGGAAGAAATATAAATGTTGTAGACCTGGAATAACGATTTATTCCTCTGAGCTCCTTGTATCTTGTAATTTTCAGACAAAAATGTTATGTTCTAAAGTCACCATGGCTGTGTGGTGAAGCGGGGTACAACTCCCACACCTGTGATGACGGGCTGACTCGTGTGCATATTGTCTGCCGATTTCCTCCTCACCTGCCAACGGTGTCATTCCCCCTCGCTCGTGTGCCATTCTTTACATAAACATTACTTACAAACTAGTTAACTGCTAAACACTTAAGCGCTTACACTGCTATAACCTCACACGTTTAAACTCTCACACCTAGGTCATGACACACCTACTCACTCTCCTGCAGCCACGCAGTCATACTCGTTATTTTACAGTTCAAAGTGAAATTTTAGTTCATCTTGTGTCGAGTATGCAGCTTTCAGCTTGATTCTTTTATCCAGAGTTGAATATCTCAGCTTACTCAGCTTAATACCTTTTATATAGATTTAAGTTCTGTCTGCCAACCGTATATTACAAGCTTGGTGACGAATTCTGCCTGTATCAAAAAACAGATTACAAAGCAGAAACTGGAAGCATTGTCACACACTGAAAATGAATGGGAGTCACAAAGCAAGTACAATAGTGAAGAGAATGGGAAACGAGTACGCGTTCGTCTCTCTACTACCTCATCTGGGCATGCGTATTCGCCGTCACAATAGACTACCAGACCTAAGAAGGACCTGACTTGTTTTTCGTCGTAGTCTCAGAGGTTTACTGAATCATTTTAATTTTGCCTTCCTGACAGTGACAATGACCGTCACTCACAGTGACAACGACCGTCACCCACAGTGTGGTCGAGAAACTGAATTCTTTATTGGACGATGTTACACTTATCACTGGGCTCCGCTCTCAAAACATGGCATCCGACACATTGGGATATTTGATTTCCAGTTTGTGTGTGTGTCACTCTAAGGTCTCGTCATGATTAGAACACTGTCAATAAGGGTTTCTACACCCTTTATTCACCCGAGGACCTTTCTCATGTGACGTGTAGCTGGTGAGTTAGATCGGCCGAGTGGGTGTAAGGACCACCGCTTCGACAACCCTGCTGTGAAGGGAGTGCTGGCGTGGTGCGGCTGTGCTGCTGGGAGGAAGATGGTGCGTTATAAAAGCGTTTTACAGCAGGAAGTGAGATGATGCTGGATTTCGGTGTTGTATCAGAAGAATACATGACACTGGCTGGGCTCCTGTGGTGCTGCTAGAGGTGAAGGGCTAGTCTCATCCCGTCGTCCTCCCGTAAAAGTAACATTAATATCACGTAATGCTATAGCGGGCAATGGTGAAGTCTTGTGGGTGTGGCAGCAATGGGTTGAAGTGATACTGTGCGCTTGTGGTGATTAGCTTGAGGATAAAGAGGTTGTCCTTTATGGATAAGTCTTCCACATCAATTAATCTAAGCGTCCAAGCTCTAGAAAATATAGCTGAAGGTGGCTGAGCGTCGGCTGAGGTATGTGGTAGCAGCAGTACGGATGAAGCAATTAAGTGTGTGCCGTTGTACTGTATTGCGGCGCAGAAATAAACGATCCCACAAACGACATTGCCTGGAGACGTCTTCTGCCTCACAACAGAATCGTTGGTCGGCTGGAAGAAAGTGTTTACATGAGTTGACATGAGAAAGACAGACAACAGGAGGCCTGATTGACCCACTACTTAGTTGTCTGAAAAAAAAAGAAATTACTTAACTTGACAAAAGTAAATGAGATTCCGCTCAGTACTTCTTTAAGCAATTATTTGGAGGAATGATTGTTTTAGCGAGACAACCTCGAGGCTGGCGGGAGCCTAGATGTCACTCACTCTCTGAGCGAGACTTATTGTGAAGATTACAACAGTCTTTTTCTCTCTGATATGACTTCATCATTGAGTTCTAGTCAGTTTTCAGTGTTTGTGTGTCTGTTTTCTCTGCCAGGTTGGATGGGTCCGCTGAGCTCGGTAACTTAATCCTGTTGATTGAGGGTGACGACGTTTGTGATCCGCCTACTTATCATGTTTGCTTTTTTGATGAGATTTTAGTTTTTATTAATGTTTGACCTGCCGTCAAGTTGAGTATTCAGAGGCCTCAAATGGGCTTCGGTCTTTTTCTGCATCCTTTGCAGCATCTTGATTCGCTGTGACTTGTAATGATCGACTGGAGGGAGATTCAAAGCAAAATTCTAAAACTGGGTCTTAAACCCCAGGTCGATGACGTCATCAAAAGTTTTACGTAATTCCGCCGTCATCAACTGGTGGTGAAGGTGACCCCCAAGGATAGACGGAGTCTGGTCTGCGTTGTTGTTTGTTTGTCGTGGAAGCAGACCCTGTATAACTGTCCCCCCTCTGTCTTCCGTTAAGTGTAGGCTTTCATAAGGGTATCATCCATGATGCTGAAAGAATTGGTGCAATAAATGAGGCGTTTAAGAATATCATCAAGTTTATTGTATCTATCAATCACTCATTTCACAAAACACTGACAACAGCACAATGCTACCTCCGGAAAGAGGCCAAATCAAGTGAATTATGCTTCTGGTAATCATGACTTATCGTTGTAACTGATAATGTACAAGCCTGTCCCTACAGATGGGTTAATCCGAGTGGACTTACCATGTTATTAGGGGAGCATCCTACAGGGAGCGGGACGAGGGAGAGGGTGGCGTTGAGGTCGAGCTGCTGGCACTCCGTTGATAGCTATCCTCCTAAGGGGTCTGCCTCGTAGAGCGGAAATCGTCTTGCCCGAAGCATGGTTTGTAGGAACATGTGCTCAAGTTAATTATGTGCCGCCAAACAATCTGTTTGGTTTAGGTCTAAAGCGGAAGTTGGAAAGTGAGGGGAGGAACCTCCGTAACAGAGAAACGGAATAGGAATGAGCTACAGACTGTCTTGGAGGATGGTCTTTAGGCTAAACGACTACTACCTGCCACTAACTCCAGTCGACAAGAGGAAGAAGCCAGCTGTGACAAGGGCAGCGTAGAAAAGAGGCAGTTAGATGGCGTATATGTTTGGTTGGTCGGTTGATTTGTTGATTAGCTGGCTGTTTTAGCTTTCAACATCAAGCAACATCACCAACAAAAATATCTCTAATACTTTCCTCAGGTGTTAAGGGAATCTTAAAACCACTTAGGCTCCCATTGTGTTTATGGTCCGCGTGGTGCATGGTGAAGCAATCACTTGAATACCAGTGAGTTGGGCGACGCTTTCCCAGGTAAGCACCAGTGAGGGAGTAGTAGTTCGAGGCTTCATGAGCTGTGATTGATGTCCACACTGAGAAGCTTCAGTTCATTTACGCAGACGGTCGACAGGAAGTCTGTGTGACATTTTAGAACTGGAAGAACACTTTTGTATAGTACATATGTTTCCTGAAATTTTGGGTCACTTGCTGACTACACAGTGCATTACGAGATCATTTACACATTCATATTTGTTCGTTGTTTACCACGTTAACGATGTAGTGAAAGGAACAAACGAAGACATGGTCTCAATCCACCCGCTGACTCAGTGAACATATCTGGTATTAATGTAACAACACCCACACTATATTGGAAGCCTTACACTACAGGAAATTGCTAAGTCTGCCTCTAAGAAACTGGTTGTCCTGTTTAGATCGAAATTTCGTTTCTTCCCAACAGTCGTTCCGTTTATAAATATGACTGATCCATCCTTGTAAGAAGTACTGCTCTCACATTTGGGAGTTTGGCACTGCATACTTACCTGACAGAGTTGGACTGAAAGCGGTCCGACTTAAGAACTGTCCCAGGCTAACCTCAAAACTTGACCGGCTTGCCGTACTCCGCAATGTTGGTTTACTTTCCCTTTTCCATAGGTGTTTCTTTGCTTTTTGTTCCCAAGCGCTGGCTGCTTGTGTGTTCACACTACTAGCTCGGCAAGCTGCTGCGTCACATGATTATTGTGTGGTCATCTGCAACTTTAGGTTGGGTCATTTTGGTAACTGTTCCAACACGTCCGAGCTTTGGAACTCTATACCTCCTCATGTCTTTCCCAATAACGATGACCTGCCACATCTTAAAAGACAGGTTTTCCACTTCCTCCAGAAATCACGAATACTCTCCCTTGTCTCTTCTCTTCTTTTTCATGAACGTCTTTGTATTTCAATTAAGACCTGATCTTGATGTGGATTTTTGTCCGTGAGTGGAAGCTAACGTACAACAACAAAAAATCACACATCTATTCTTTAGCAGTCACGTGTAATGTAGAGGTACCACAGACCCCTATACACAATCAAACCCCGCAGACCTTTCTGTGCTCTCCCCTGACCGCTTCATATGCATTGGATTAGTCCATCATCAGCACGTTGCCTCCTGTATATAACGTCACTACAATTCTCTCTATGTTGTGCAAGCATTTTACCCACCTGTATGTTCAAGCCCTTTGAACTCCATCTTTCTGTTTCCAGTTCAGACTCCCTGTTCTCCTTGACCCCTCTACCTCCAAGACATGTACCCTCATTGTCAACCTCTCCTCACTCATTCTCTCAATATGTCCCACGTTCCTTCCCTTATCTTCAATATAATGCAGACTTACTCCAACTTCGTCATACTCAGGCGAATGGTTGAATTCCACCCATACGAATGGTGGGGGATTGAAGCCCTCACGTTCTCCATTCTCAATGATTTAGAGCAAATTATCTTCCATCTTACCCATATACCTGACCGCTGTGACCACTCCCCTAATATTCTGGATATGCATTTCACCCTATTCCATTCCGGAGCGCACAATCTCGCCTCCAGTTGGTTCATGTGATCACACTCTCATAAATGAATCTATTCTAATGGCATCTCCCCCTCCAGCAGCCCCTTGTAAGCGTAAAACCGGCACCGAACAAAACTGACTGGAATAACTTACGTAACTTCTTTTCTGACTTTCCTTGGTTATTCTTGCGGGAATGGAAGCATTTATCCTCTCCTCCTCCAAGATGACCTCTTTTTCCAGTCCAAGGTTCAACCGTTCCTGTTCTGAGGCCATTCAGGCAAGGAATCAAGCATATTGGGCTTGGAAAAACTCTCCTTCCTCTAGCTCCCATTCAGCGTCTATCATTGTCCGTAATCGCTGCAAGCACGTTATCTGTGAGGTGAAGCCTTCTTTTATTCAAAAAAGAGCGATAACCTCCTCTCGTCATCCACTGATAGGTCTTTCTGGTCTTTATCTAACTTAGGGCATCTCTAACAACATCCGTCGCTCTACCTTCCCTTCACTTTTCCGCTTTGACGGTACTACAGCTGTCTATCCCGTAGACAAAGCAACTCACTTTGATTCCCGTTTCTCCTCTAACTCCGCCCTGGATGACTCTAGCATTCCCTCACCTCCTGATGCTCCTCTTACTGATTCTATGCCATTCCGTAATTTCTTTTCGGACTGTCCGAAAAGCGTTTCTTTCTCTGGACACAAGCAAGGCTTATGGTCCTGATGGCAACCATCCCTGTGTACTGAAAAAGTGTGCCTCTGAACTTGCTCCTGTATATGCTTGTCTGTTTCCTTTTCAAAAACAAAACTTTTCCTTCTCTTTGGAAGAGTGATCGTTCTGACCCCTCTGACTATCGTCCTATCGCTTGGATATCAACCATTTCTAAAGTCCTTGAATCCCTCCTCAACTCCATATCCTTAAACACCTCGAAATCACGGTCTTCTCTCTGATCAACAGTATGGCTTCCGTAAGGCGAGATCCAATGGTGATATTCTTTCCCATCTTACTAATGTCTGGTCATCATCCCTGAAATATTTTGGGAGGTCATGCGTAGTTGCCGTTGACATATCTAAGGCTTTTAACATGGTGTGGAATTGGGGTTTCATCTCTAAGTTCCCCTCTTTTGGCTCCCTCCATCACTTTGTTCCTTCATATCCAACTTCCTCTCTGGCCGATCAATCTCTGTGGTTGTTGATCGATCAGCCAATCCCCTTTCCTCTATCAACAGTGGTGTCCCCAAAGTTTCTGTCCTGTCCCCTACACTTTTCCTCCCATTTTTCAACGATTTCCTCTCCTCCACAAATAATACAATGAACTCATACGCTGACGACTCGAACACTGCATTCATTCACATTATTCAATCTGCTCCCTCTTCTCTTACTCGATCTTCATCTCGTTTTGACAAAGCTTCCTCAATACATTCACACTTGGACAGGACATCTCAGTGGGGCACAAAAAATCTTGTTAAGTTTAATGCCTCCACGACCCAGTTTCTACCCATCTCTCTGTCGTAAACTCCTCACAACTCTCGCCTCTCCTTTGACGGTTCTGTAAGTACACATCTTGACTCAATAAATATACTTGGTATTACTGTAACATTCACTCTTTCTTGGTAATCCCACATGACAGGAATAGCTAAATCTGCCTTTAAGAAATGGTTGTCATGTTTAGATGACGAAACTTCTTCTCTTCTAAGCAGTTACTCCGTTTATACAAGGAATTGATTCGTCCTTGTATGGAGTACTGCTCTCATATTTGAGATGCTTCTAGCTCTGCATCCTTACTTGACAGAGTTGAGTCGAAAGCGGTCCGCCTTATGAATTGTCTCAGGCTAACTTCCAAACTTAATCCCTTGCCCTACGCCGCAATGTTGGTTCACTTTCCTCTTCTATAGATCTTGCTTTGGTTCTTGCTCACGACGGCTGACTGCTTGTGTGCCTACACCTCGCAATTTTCAGCAAGCTGCAGCGTCACATGATTATTGTCTGGTCATCAGCAACTCAAGGATGAGCCGTTCTAACACCTGCTTTTTTCCCTACAAGTCGAAGCTTTGGAACTCTCTACCTTCTCATGTTTTTCCCAATAACTAAGACTTGGCACATTTCAAAACACAGGCTTCTCACTTTCTCAAAGATTCGTAAATATTTTCCATTGTCTTTTCTTTTCTCTTCTATGATTCTCTCAGTATTTCAGTTAAGGCCCGGGCTTGATGTGGACTTTTGTCCGTGACTGAAGCCTTCAACATAAAAAAGACTTATCATTCTCACCACTCTGTCCACAGTCATGCTAAATAACCTTTGTCACTAAACATCCTTAAACGCAGATCCATTTTTATCAAGAATCACTCATTTTCCTCCTTTCTACTCGTCTTACTCTCCTGGTAAACTCTTCGCTGCACTTAAACCCTTTCTCTTTACCCATATACCCGGAACATCTTGTATAAAGTATACCTAAAGCCTTGCTATGTGTTCATACATCAGGAGTATCTTGTATAAGGTACATTTAGAACCTTTCTCAGCATCCATATATCCGCAATATCTTGCATAAAGTGCACTTAGACCCTCTCTCTGAATCTATATATCAGGAGCACCTTTTATAAGATACACTTAAAACCTATCTCTATACCCACATACCCGAAACACCTTTCATATGGTATTTCTATCAGTCGCATCATACTATTTCTCCAAATCAACACCGCAAATTCCGCACACCAGTCACTCTTTTTGCCACTATTTCTCACACATTCTTCAAAGCAAACACCTGGTCCAACCACACTCCATACTTCTCCTGGAACCATATTGATCTTCCCTAGTTAGCCCCTCTGTGCACAACACGGCCCACTCTAAGACCGCTGTCCCATACACCTTCCCAGGTATTCTCAGATGATGTCAATATAAGCCTATGTTAACAACCGCATGAGTCAAAGCATCCGTGTATGTGACATGTACGTATATAGAATGTGTACATGTTTACAACCTTACAACTGGTAACATCCGTGGATGTGCCAATACATACGCAATTATGTTGAAGTTTACATCTATGAATCAGAAGCTGGCGTCATGGCTAAGCTGATTATGTTTACACCTCTCCTCACTTTTAGCTACCTAAGTACTAACACACACACACACACACACACACACACTCTCTCTCTCTCTCTCTCTCTCTCTCTCTCTCTCTCTCTCTCTCTCTGACTGTAATATATAAATAGCAGTCACTCAGATTGTTCGTTAAAGAGCAGTTAATCAGCCCAAGAGATTCAGAGGGATGAATCACAGAGGATAATGTAAGGTTAGTGACTGACATGTTCAGAAACGTAATCACGAAGGAACACACTATAGCCCCGACATCCTTCCTCTTACCCTGCTCCACCCCAGGCGCCTCACCCTGACGTCAGGTAAGATGGTCACGGTGACATACTACAGTTACAGAGTCCATCCCTCCTTATGGCTGTCTTCCTTCTGCTACCTCTTCCTTACATACTTCGTGAACAAAATAATGAAATTTTGTACTTGGCTAATGATAACATCTTTCTATTTTCCATTTTCTTTTCTCTTTTTCTATGCAATTCCTTAGAACAACTAATGCAGTGGGATGCTTAGTTGAACGATATCCAGGATGAAAAGCTTTCATGTGTT
This sequence comes from Panulirus inflatus, assembly GCA_032361765.1. Lineage (NCBI taxonomy): Eukaryota > Metazoa > Arthropoda > Malacostraca > Decapoda > Palinuridae > Panulirus > Panulirus inflatus. The sequence continues at coordinate 3,152 of JAUUDY010629077.1, read as the reverse complement.
ATTGTTCTATTGACAAAAAGTAGACTGACTGAACTCTGAATGTTACGCACTCATTTGTTTCATACGCATCAGTACCACTTGTGTCTATGACGGTTTTGATGTCATTTGTGTACAGTCATCCTGTATGGTCGCCACGCATACTTTGGGAATACATATAGAGATATAGAAGGCTTTACGGTCTGCTTATGGGCAACAATCCTCACCCCTCACCAGCCACGAAAGTTTAGTGGTAGAACTACATGATGGAAGGAGATACACTTTTTGTTTTTCTGATGACAGAACGCACTGACGAAGTGAATTCTAGTACTTTCAGAGGATGTTGTATCCATTGTTTAGTAAACATAAATACCAATTCGTGTTGTCTTGCGTACTCGGTACATTCTCCTGGTGAAAGGCTTCTCTTGTTTACGTGTTCATGTGCAGAAGGTGACCCACGAGCTATGTGAGAAACACAGAGGCAATGTTATCAGATTCTGGAAAACACTTGCATTCAGCAGAAAATTTTTGGTAATTCTAAACACTGACATCGGCTGGAGCTACGCACGTTCAAATGTTACATCTGTATAATAAACGACCGATGGCTTTGATTATTTAAGTTTTCTGTCCATTGTACAGTGCTGAGAAGATTCTTCGTATATGTTACAACAGCAACTGTTCAGTCTAGCAGAAAGCAGGAGTCCCTTATGAATCCCTTTCGATTTTACATATTTGGAGGCTTGCTGGCTCGTAGAACACCAAATAGCAGGAAACAATAATGGTCTTTCAGTAGTTCCTTGGAATGTTTCGATGAAACAGAATACTAGTTTAGCTGTTAACGTTTGTCTTTATTCTAAGAATAAGTTAACAGTTGCCTTACAGTATGGTTCTTGATTTATCATAACGTAACTTCATTTTCAGTCTATGTTTTGAGGTCTGTATTTACTGTCACGTTATCCCTTTTCGCCTCCTTTCCTCTCATAATCAGCCATATACAGATCGGGAGATACGGAGAGTGTTTGTCACGTGCAATTCTGTGAATATTCTATTCCACAATTCAGGATGATTCAGGTTAGTCTTGTGTTTACTACTAAAGTAATCATCTCACCTGACCTTTGTTTCTTTGCTTGCCCATGAGATAAAGTATTGCTTATGCCTGTTTGTTGTATTTCAAAACATCATTTCATCCTTCTGATAATTCAGTATCTGACTATCCTGATGACACCTCTCCTCGTGTTTTGAAGAAGCTTGCGTCTTCTTGCAAACCAAACCAGTTTTGTCTTTGAGAAATGTAGTGGTACAGCCTCTCTCCAAGGAAAATTGTGGTTTAAACCCTTTAGGCTATTGCCCTGGTATTTTGACATATTTCCACACTGAAACTTTTCTCACATCCCATTACACTCAGTATATTGAGCCTCGAAATTTTCTGTGATTATCATAATGGCTTTCGTAAGCTATGTCCACCGACGAATCTTTTCTTCCTTACTAGTTAGTGTCTAGTTATCCACTTGGAAAGACTCGGTAATACTATTCTATGCCACTTTGACGAGGTGAAGCATCGAGGTTTGTTCTCCAAGCTTTCCTATTTTGGCTTTCCTCCTTCAATATCTTTTCCTACATCCACCGTCCTCCCCGGCAGGTCTATTCCTGCAATTGTTGATGAATGAACTTCTTTGTTATTACTAAACACGATGTTCCTCGGGTTGTCTCCTGCTCTCCTCCTTCGTTTTATCAAAAATTTTCTTTCTCCCATAGATAACGAAATGCGCTCATGTACTGACAACTTAACACTACACTCCTCCAATATATTCTAATCTCCTCCAAATTTTCTTCTCTATATCAGTCTAATTCTTCTCTATATAAGTCTAATTTTGTACAGGATTTCCGAGCGGGACTGACACAACCTTGTTAAATGTGATGATTTTTAAACTAAATTCTTTTTCTTCTGGACCCCCCCCCCCCTATAAAAATCCTATCTTCCATGGTTCTTTACTCGGCACAAGACAATAAACACATTTGGTATCCCCATAACATCTAATTTATCCTGGAAAAGTTACATTATTTACTCAAGTTTGTCTCAGAAATTCTAAGTCTTGTTCATATGCTGTTCAGTTTTCTCTTCAGGACGGTCGTTCTGATCATACGAAGGATTGATTCGTCGTCATATAGAGAACTGCTCTTACACGAGAGGAAGTTCTGGCTCTACGTACTTACGGTACCTGACAGACTGGGTCTTCTATAACTTGAAATTTCGACAGGAAACACCAGCAAGGCTGATGATACCCAATATAATGTAATGCCTCTATAGTCCAGTGTCTGTTCATCCTCCTTTCTTAAACCCTGCACAACCTTCCCATCCATCATGATGGACAGCTCTGTAGTTTTACTACTAACCATAATGAACTTACTCGGTTTCACCGCAACTCCAGTTTATCAAGAAACCTGTCTTATGTTGACAGTTAAGTCTGCATAAGAGAATATTGGAGTCCTATTCAAATGTATTACGGTGTTTCCATCTTAAGAGAGGTTCCAGTTACGCAAAGGATTAATTCTTTTATGTATGGAGTGCTGCTCACGTATAGAGCCGTTCCAGCTTTACATATTTACCGTAGAAGATCAAGTTCAAGCAACACTACTTATCAACTTTTCTTTTATGACTTCAAAACTTGACCCACTTGCCCTACGCCAGAGCTGTGTCTCTTTCCCTCTTCTATAGATATTACTTTGATATCTGCTTGTGAGAGGTGTTGCCTGTGTGCCCGCCTTATTATCTAGACGACGTATTGCTCGGTAAAGTCAGGCTCTCATGAATACTGTGTAGACGTCGGCAACCGTAGGGTTGGCCGTCACCTTGCAACTCTACCTCCCAATACTCTCTTCGTAACAGCTCCTTCCTAAAGGGCGTGGTTTCCCTTTCCTTAAGGACTCGCTGATTAGTTTTCCTTTTCTTTCCTTGATTCTCTTTCTCTTTGACCATCTTCGCGCTTCGGGTAATGCCTGACCTAAGTAACACATTTCGTCCGTGACAGAAACCTCAAAATACAGAGGCTGGCTGACTGAACAGTACGTCGGTGTCGATATACAACCTGAGACGGTCAAGGCTGCGTCTCTCTCTCTCTCTCTCTCTCTCTCTCTCTCTCTCTCTCTCTCTCTCTCTCTCTCTCTCTCTCTCTCTC